>VYZX01015793.1:632732-760232 GCA_013401335.1 Brachypteracias leptosomus
GGAGCGTTGGGGGTTTTGGGGTGGGAGGGGAGGTCCCAGTGGGAAAGGGATCCCCAGGAACCGCTGCCCAGCACCAGGAACTGCTGCCAAAGCCACCCAGATGCATGAGGAACCTGGATTTATGGTGTACATGGGGTGCCCTTGGTGCAAGGGGGTGCATGGGGGTGTTCAGGGGGCCCCCCAACCCACCCTCTGCCCCCAACCCCGCTGGTGCTGTCCCCGCTCTGTTTGATTTACCACCCCGCAGCCTGAAGGCCAGGACAGAGTCCGTGTGGCTGTCCCGGCTGTCTGTCCCCCCCCGGTTGTCCCCTCGGTAGCCCTGAGCTGGCCCCCATGGGTGATTCTCCTGGCTCAGGACCATGGGGGTGCTGGGGTTGGCATCCCGGGGATCCCATCCCTGGGGTGGGGGTGATGTCCTGGACACTTGGCCACCCCAACCCGCTGTCCCCTGGGATGGCCGGAGGTGTCACCTTCACCCTCTGCCGTGCCCAGGGCCAGGCGCTTTCGTAAGCACGAAAAAAAGCGGCAAACTGGGAAAGTCCCCACCTGCCCAGCCAAGGGACCGGGTGTCACCCTGGCACGGCCACCCTCGGGGTCCCCTTGCCAGGCATCCGAAGGAGGGGGGCAGCCAGGCGAGGGGCAGCATCCCCCGGGGACCAAGGCACCAGCAGAGCCCCAGTCCTGCCCCAGGGACCAGGAGCATCCCCGGTGTCTGGTGAGGAGGAGGAGGAGGGCGGCTGGAGCAGCCTTCATCCCCAACCCGCAGCTCGTTAGCCCCGTTAATTGCTGGATGAGTTCCCGACCAAGCCCCCCAGCACCGGGGCAGACACGGATCCCCTCCTCCGACCCCGGAGATACGGCGACCAGCCCGGGCTCTGCCGCAGGGACTCCGGTGCTGGCTCCTCCGCTGCCCCCCGGCTCCGGTTTAATGGTTAACGCCGCCCGAAGCGCTGAGCTGGCGGCTCCGGGGTTGTGCAACCCCCGCGAACATCGGCTGCCCCTTGCACAAGGGCTCCGGTGCCGCCAGCCCGACGCCCTCCCCGGGCAGGGTGGCTCCGGGGGTGGCATCCCCGGGAGGTGCCGCCGTGGTACCCGGGATGCCCTCGGCGGGGCCGGGCTGCGGTGAATCCGCTCCCGGGAGGGGGTTGCAGAGGGAGCTGGGGCCTTGCCCACGCTGCCAGCAGAGGGTACAGAGGGGGTCCGGGGCTATATGGGGGGTGAGGCAGCTCTGTGGGGTCCGGAGCCACACGGTGTGGGGAGATGTGTGGGTGTGAGCTGGTTTGGGTGCAAAGCCACATATGGGGTGCAGCTGTACGAGGTGTGGAGGCACATGGGGTGCAGAGCAGCACGGAGTGTGGATTCTTATAGTGCAGAGCACCATGCAGCACTGTACAGCACCATACAGCACCATGCAACACTGTACAGCACCATGCAACACCCTACAGCACCATACAACGCCATATAGCACCGTGCAACACCATAAAACACTGTACAGCCTCATACAACATCGTGCAGCACCATATAGCATCAAATAGCATCATACAGCATCATGCAACACTGTACAGTACCATACAGCATCATATAGCATCATACAGCACCATAAAGGACCATATAACACCATACAGTGTGCGCTGGGGGGTCCTGCTCACTCCACCCTGTGTGAACACCACCGTGCAGCACCGCTTCTCACAACCCTGTCACCTCACAGCTCCAGCTCCTCGCAGCCCCGACCTCTCACAAGCCCGTCCCTTCACAGCACCATCCCCTCATAGCACTATCCTCTCACAGCATCACCCCCCTGCAGCCCCATCCCCTTACATCCTCATCCCTTCTCATCCCTGTCCCCCCACAGCATTGTCCCCTCACGTCCTCATCCTCTGACATCCCCATCCCCTCGCAGCATGATGGGATCCCAGCCTGAGTGGGCTCCCAGCCACTGTGGAGGGACAAGGATCCTGCAGCCCAGGGGCCTCCAGACCCAAGGATGAGGAGGGTCCCCCCAGCCCTACCTGCTCCCCTCGCTCTGACACCGACCCCGACATTCCTGGTCACACCACGAGACTCCAAGCGATGTTTCGGGATGGATCCTTCATTCACCATCCAGTTTTCGAGCCTCCAGCCAAGGCTTTGGACACATTTTCCATCATTCCAAGGACTGGACAGTTGCTCTCGTATTTCAGTGTCCATCCAGCTCTCCCGAGTCCCTCAGGCAGTGCAGGAATTAGGGACAAGTGGCCGCCCTGCACAGGGGGCTCTTCCTGATGCTGTTGGGAAAGTCTGGGAGATGCTTTGGCCACCCCCAGCTCAGCAAGAGCAGCTTTCCCTGGCCCAGTGCTCTGCAAAGTCTGAGTGCTCTGCCTTTCCCTGGGGAGGCAGCACAGTGGTACCCACATCCTGACCCCGTGGGCAGTGCCAACATCATCCTGACCCCATGGGCAGTCCCAGCACTGTCTTGACCCCGTGGGTAGTTCCAACATCATCCTGACCCTGTGGGCAGTGCCAACATCATCCTGACCCCATGGGCAGCCCCAGCACTGCCTTGACCCCGTGGGTAGTGCCAGCATCATCCTGACCCTGAGGCAGCTCAGAACCCATCTCGCCCCAGCATCTCTGGCCCCCTGAAGATGCAACGTTCCCACACGAGATCAAACACATCCCAAACGCATCTCCTGGGGGATTCAGGATGAGACAACGGAGAAATGGAGCAGGGGGAGGATGCAGATGGGGGAGCCCACGCAGGGGCAGGGCTGGCACCAAAGCGTGGCAGTGGCAGCACCCACCACCCCGCCGGGGCCTTTATCTGTCAGGGGATGAGCAGCTCCTCTCTCTGGGGTGGCTGTTGTTTGGTACCGGGCTGACGAAGCACCCGAGCTGCCTCCCAGCTCTGAACATCTCCGTGGGTTCTGCTGAGCACCCTGGTTTCGTTTCTCATCTCCTCGCCCGAGCAATGCAAGGTAGGTGCGTGGCTTCCTGCCTGCTACATGGCACAGCCTGGCACAGCCTGGCACGGCCTGGCACGGCATGGCATGGCATAGCTGCCCAGGGCTTCCCAATCCCTGGACAGGGCCCTGCTCTCCCCCAGGTAGAGGGAGGAGGATGGAGACCCCCACTCATGGCCATCTACCAGAGAGGTGGTGGCTGCCCCATCCCTGGAACCACTGCAGGTGGGGTTGGCCGGGGCTCTGAGCAACCTGAGATAGTTGAACGTGTCCCTGCTCCCTGCAGGAGGTTGGACTTGGTGACCTTTAAAAGTCCCTTCCCACCCAAACCAGTCTGGGATTCCCCACTGATGAGGGGCCTCATCCTGCAGCCCAAGGCAACAGGGCTCTAAAAACATGACCAGTCCCAACCCCGTTCCCATCTTGGTGGCACCCCTGGGGCATCCAACACCCCCAAACTGCCCATCTCAGGACACCCCACCACCACCCCACGGGCCCCAGGGTGGGTTGGGATAGGACAAGGATGCTCGAAGAGAGGTAACATAAAATATATACAGAAAACATATAAACAGTCCCTGGGGTGGGGGTGTCAACCCCTGGAAAGCCTCTCCCGGGGGAACCCCCACCCCGACAATGGTGGTACCACCCCCTCGCTGCGGGGGGGATGCTATAGGTTGGTGATGTAAACCTCCAGCCCGTTGGTCGCCGTCCTGGGGGGGCCTCTCCGGGGTTCCCCCGCCCAGATGTCCCCGACGCTCTCGTAGAGGTTCTCAGAGGGCTTCCCCACCTTCCCCACCTTCTTCCAGCCCAGGTCCACGGCCTCGTAGTCGGGGTCGGGGGCACGGCCCCGGGTGGTCCAGGCTCTGTCATTGATGGACTCGTAGCAGGGGTCAGGGGGTCCTTGGGGTGCTGGGGACCAGCCCCCAGCTGGGACACGCTCCTCCTGGGGACCCACCTCCCTCGGGGATGTTGTGGGGACCTGGGATTTCTTCTTGGTGGCTTTGCACACCGTCGAGTACATCTCCTCCAGCTGCAAAAGGAAAGTGGGGGTTTGGGGGCAATCCCTCCCACCACGGGGTACCCCCATGCTCATACCCCCCCCTCCAGCTTCCCCCAACCCCCAGCAAGATCCTGGCAGTGGATCGACCACTGGAGATGCCAATTTTTGCACAACCCAAGGAGCCTTTTGCAGGGCACAGAAGCAGCACCATGAGCATCACCTGCCCTCGAGGTCTTGGCTTCATCCTACCCCCCAAAACTCCACTGAAAAGCCTGATTTAGACCCCGGAGGCAGTAGGGGTTACATGGCCCCATATGCCCCATCCAGCAAGCACAGCACCAGCCCCCTGCCCCCCCAGAGCCCTACCTTAGCCCGGGGGGCATCACCCGCATCATCCCAGCACTGTGGGGCTGTGGAAGGTCCTGGCACGGCCCCATCCTGCCCCTCCATGGCCACCATCTTCTTCACTTTACGGACACAGGCGTAATCAGCTGCCCCATGCCCGGGTCGTGGGGGGGCTGCCTGGGTGCTGGTGGGCACGGGGGGCCCCGGGGCACCGTCCCCCCCCACCCCCAGGCACTCGTAGAAGGTGTTGGGCGCCGGTTTGCGCGGCGGGGTGAAGAGCAGGTTGGAGTAGGTCTGGTCAGGGGCTGGGGGGGACGTGGTGGGGGGCTCGGGGCCGGGGATCTGGGGCAGCTCCCGGTGCAGGAGGACGCTGATGGAGTCGGTACCGGCCAGGGGGGCCGAGGGGCTGGGGAAGTTCAAGCTGGATGGTCGCTGGGCTGGGGGGAGAGGAGATGGGGTGATGCTGGGGGTGCAGCAAGCACCGAGCCCTGGCACCGTGGCACAGGTGTCTATGCCACGATGGGTTCGCCAGGTGGTGCAGGGATTGAGGGACCCCCCCAAAGGGCCACCAGCCCCCCAGTTTGATGTCACTCACTGCCATCCCTGTCCTTCACCCGGTACAGCTCGTGCAGCTTCGTGTCCGACTTGCTGAGCGAGCGCAGCTGGGTCTGTCTGAGCAGGGACTGACACGGGGGGCACAGGTCAGGGGCATGCCCGGGAACTGGGGTGCCCAGAGCTCCCCCAGAGCTCCCCCTGCCCCCCTAGTGTGTGCTTACCTCATCCACCAGCTTCACCCCATCCGGAGGGACCTTCTTCTTCCTGCCCTTGCTGTGGGGAGAAGTGGGGCTGAGCCTGAGGAGGGCGGGGGGTGAGGAGTGGGTGCCCCAGGACCCCGATGGGCATCACTGTGTGCCCCTCGCTGGAGCAGCAGCACCCCCAGACCCCCAGACCCACAGCCCTGCTCCTGTGCCAGCCCCACAGCTGGGTCTGTGCTGGATGGGGGGTCTCAATTGCATCCCACACCCCACTGAGCTGTGCTGGGCACCCCTGGCATCGCCCTTGGCATCACCCATCCCTCTCCAAGCTGCTCCTGTGAGGCCCTTGGGCACAGAGGGTGCAGAGGGGTGCAGGATGAGGCCAGGCAGAGGGGTTTGAGGTGGGCAGAGCAGCAGATGCCAGCGGTGCCAGCTCAGGACAGACACATTCAGGGTCTCCACATACAGCCACCAAATGCCACCGAGGTGTCCCCACCCCCATCCCCATCCCCAGGAGGGGAAGAAGAGGGTCCACGGGCAGCACGTACCGTCTGCAGGCAGCACACAGGGCACCCAGGTAGACCAGGACACCCAGCAGGGCCAGGGCAGCACCGGCTGGCACAAGTGGGGTCCCCCCCAGCCCCTCACTGCCAGCTGCAGCCATGGGGGTCCTGCTTCTGCCACCACTGCTGGGACGAGCCCTGGGGAGAGAAGACATGAGTCGGGGAGCAGCCGGGCACTGCTGGGCTCACCATGGCACACGAGGGTGCCCCACGGGCCCTGGGCTTGCTGGGACCCCTGAGGAGCAGCCCCCCAGGCATCTCTCTGGATGCTCTGGAGAGGGACATGCAGTGGGGACCCCGTTTTCTGGCCACCCTCCCCAAGGCTGCCACGATGCCTCCATCGCTCTGCCCAGCCCAGTGCAGACACCCCATAAAACTTCAGATTTTGGTTCCTTTCAAAAAAAACCCCAAACCAAAGCCAACAGGACTCAAGCTCCCAAGTCGCCACCAAGATGTTGAAAAGGAGATGCCCGGGGGCCCCGAAAACCCTCTGGAGACACCCCAGAAGTGCCACTGTGCTTTCTGGGGACACCAGGCTGTGGGACTGGGGTGGCACCACTCCCAGGGTGGGTCATGGGGTGCCCCAGACAGGATGGGATGACTCAGCTTCCTGGAAATGGGGAGAGCTTCAGCCTCGCAGCCTCCTCTCCCTCCTCACACCCCACACTGGGACATCCTTCTCCTCCTCCTCCTGGGTCTTCACCATCTTCCCCTTTGAGCCCCACAGGATTCAGCCCCATCCACCCACACCATGGGACCTGTGGAGTCACCAGGGAGAAAATCCCCAGTGGGGACATTGGTGCTGGTGGTGTCACCAGCATTGTGATGGGTGAGGTCCTGGGGGGCTGAGCCCAGCCCAGCCCTGCAGACCCCACCGTGATGGGAACCCGAGTTGGTCCCAGCACCATCCACACCCATCCCAGGAGCTCTGGGGTCACAACTGAGCCCCAACAGGGCCAGCTCTAAACAGACACAGCCCCTACACCCCCTCTGCCACAACCCCTGTCCTGCAGCCACTCTGAGAGCAGAAAATGCCCGACCCTTCCACCACTGTCCTCTGCCAAAGCAAAACCCCCCCCTGCCCTCGTCCCTGTGCCTTGTTGAAGGAAAAAGGTCCAGGGGTGAGGCTGGAGGGGGTGACACAGAGACATGAAGGTTTTGGGGAGCCCGACACAAAACCAGATGCTCCCCAGCCCGCCAGGATCCCCGGGGGGCTCTTGGTGACACCCATCCCATCATCCCTGTCCCCAGTCATCAGCAAATCCCAAAGAGCTGGCCCCACTTCACCCACCCCGACGTGGAGATGGCGGCTGGTGCCAGCTCTGTGCAAACCCAGCTCCCCAACAAGCTGCTCGAGAGGCGAGTGTGGAAAATGCCTGGTCTGGAGGGAGAAAAGGCATCCCCAGTGCCCAGGTAAAGCCTGGCATGAAGCAGCCACCAGAGCTGATCCAGAATCGGGGTCCCCAGGGGGGACAGGGCTGGTCCAGATCCCCCGGGACACGCTCAGCGCCTCTTACTCACCCTCTTACATGTCCCAGTCCAGAGGACAAAGATCAGACGAGCCCTGGGGAGAAGCCCCCCTGGTCAGAGGAGCTCTGGGGAGAAGCCACCTCGCCTGCTGTGATTGTGGGGGGGCTACAGCAGCTCTGGGGTGAGCGGGGAGGTCTGAGCCCGTCCAGGGACCGACCTCCCTCCCCTGCTCCCCGGCAGCATCTCGGGTGCATCCTTCCTCCAATAACCAGCAGGTCTCTGCCCACCCCTTTTATCTGAGCACTTCCCACACCTCTGGAAACTTCCCCGAGCGCAGCTTGAACCCCTGGAGAGCAATTTCCCCCTGGAAAGGGAGAGGGGGCAGGTTTTGGGGACTCACCGGGCTGGCCGGACTGGCTCAGATCAGAGGTGGGAAGGGAAAGGCTCTTCCCCTTCCAACAGCACTTTAATTAGACACCACTTTGTCTGGGCAGCCATTAATTACACGGATTACCTGTCGCTGCCTTAGCCCTTGCTCAACTCGTTTAGCTCATTAGAGGCAGCAGAAGCTCTCGGGGCAGAGCTGAGCAGGCTCTGAGCTCCAGCAGACAAAGTTCTAACGAAGGCTGGGAGCTGGTGTTGGGTTGGAACCCAAGTGGGAGCTTTGAGCACACGCTGAGCCGCTCATCCCACAGCGGGTGGATTCCCCATCCCTCAAGTTTTAAGATTGAGGAACGATGGGGAGGGAGCTTCTTAAGTTGGAATTAATACAGAGAAACTCTCCCGACCTACTTTCTGTTGAGCAGGAGGTTGGGTGGGTGGTTGCTCCTCAATTTCTGCTCTCTAAAAATGCCAAGTTCATGCTCAGCCATCACTGGGAGAAGCCACTTCTTGGGCCAAGTTGGTCCTCCCAGAATTACAAATGAGTGGAAAACCCAAGGTCTGGGTGAAGCCACTCGGGTAGGACCGAGCAGCTTTGCAAGGCAAAGTTCTCCAACAGACCTTCCAGAGCATCCACCTGGATCTCCTGCCAATAAAGTTATTGATCTCCCATCCCGGGGCTGCTCCCTGGGGCAGGAGACTCAGCAGAAGACATTTCACAAGCCACGAAGGCTGTAGGGTGAGGAGCAGGCACAGGCGTGTGGTGCTCACCCACAACCCACCCAGGAGGGAACGAAACTTCTCTGAGCTGCAGGAAAACAAGATAAAATTCGGTGTAAAATGAAGCTCTGCCAGTGCTGATCGTGCCTGGCCTCTGATTCATCTGCACTGATAAAGCTGCACGGGGCCATGGGAGGAAGGGCTCTGAAGCTTCTCAAAGAGTCTGTGCAAGAAACCAGGACAAACATCACGAGCTGATCTCCAGCAGCGATTGCAGAGGCGGCTGCAGCAGCTCAGCGAGGGGACCCTGGGGACTGGGGCTGACAAAAAAGCCCCAGAAGCAGAAGTAGGGTTGTGGTTTTTTTTCTGATTTATGAAAAATGAAGCCCCTGTAACAGTTGGTTGACAACGTTGAACCTGCCCTAGAGCCGGGTAAGACTCATTTCAAACAGAGCAGGCACCAGATCTCCCCCACTTCACTCGTTTCTGCAGCAAGAGGGAGATTTTCTGGTGAAAACTCCCCTGGGTGGGTTTGGTTTAGAAAAGATCAACCCGACTTCTAAACACCAGCCCCAAACATCACCAAACTTGGAAGCACAGCCCCAGCCACAGCCCTGATCATCTGCTGGGGTGGCTCTGGTGAAAATTTGATTTTAAAACCCCAAGACAAGCGACCTCCTGCTCACACCCTGGGGCTCTGCTGGAGCCTGACACCGTTTCAGCGTTTTTCTTTCTTCCCACCCTTCCGCAGCTGCTCGAGATGCACTCGCTGGGGCACAGAAATGCTCCTCTCAGCAGAGGGCAGGAACCTGCTCCAGAGGTTTTCTGCAGAGCTGAGCCCCAGCAAGACACCCATGGAGAGCTCAGGGCTGGGAAGCCGGATTCCAAACTCTGGGACTGGGGGGGTTTAAGGATTTAGGGGTTTTCTTGACAATCACGCACCTTCCACCGTGGGTTTCTGGCCATACATCCAGTTTTCACACCATGGCAGGTTCACAGAGGACACTTTGATGCCCACACCCTCTCAAGGCTCCTCATCTGCACCCAGCAGCTTGGTGGGTCCCCAGGAGCTGTTCCACACCCCAGCAAAAACTCCTCCCCACCACAAGACAACTGGAAATTCTGCTGCTCACCCCAACACCCATCTCTGAACTCAACAACTCGTCCACAACTGGTCCCCACTCACCCTCCAGATTCAAGCCACGACACCCCAGCAGTGCTGCCAAACTCCAACACTTTTTTTAACCCTCCTCCCTTTTTAAGCCCAGATATTTCCCGAGCACAAAGCCTTTGGTGGCACCAACCTCGTAGTCAGGACCTGATCCTTCCCCACTGCAGGGCTGGGAATCCTGCCTGTCCCCTGGAGCTGCCTGCACAGCAATTCCCCCAGCACAATTTCCACACAAATCCAGGGATTTTAGAGCAATTCCCAGTTTAGTTGCAGCTACTCAAAGTTTGCCAGCAAGAAAACAACCAACCACTTACTGTGCAGAACCTCAAGGGCTGCTGAGCACGGAGAGCAACGACCCCACCATGTTCTCCTCCTTCCAGCCACCTGGAGAATCCCCCCGAGTTAGTCCATATTAGGGGTTCCTGAGCCTTTCAAGCATGGTGAGCTCTTGGTGTCCTCCTGGAGCAGGCACCATGCAGAGCACACCCCAGCTCGCTTCCTGGCCCTGCAGGGTGGCTGCTGCACCCAATGGCAGCCTGGGTTCCACCCCCTGGGCACCCTCTGCTTCCCACCAGGCTGGTTTTGGAGCCAGCTCTATTCCCACAGGGGAAAAATGGGTCATGGTGGGTCATCATTACCTACAAATGAGCAACACCTCACAGGGAGAGAGAGGGGAAAATAAAAACCAACTTTATTCCCCAGGGATGGGAACAGCAGCAGCAGTTTGAGGAGGAGCCTGATGAGCGAGGCTGTGGGAACCCCAAGGAAGGGTCAAAATAGGATTTAAGCAATGAAAACACCCAATTCCTGAAGAGGTGAGGATGTTAAATAGTGTCAGAGCACAAAAGAGACCCGAGAAGTTTCCCTTCCCAGCTCAGACCCGCTTCTCAGGCACATTAATCCTTGTCACCTTGGCAAACAAGGTGCTGTTGGTGAGGGAAGGGCACGGGGCACCCCTTCTGAAAGCCTCCAGAGAAGCCCAGAACGTGGAGAAGATGAATTCAGAACAATGAAGATCCTACAACCAACTGAGCTTGGAACCAAAGGGCTTGAGGAAATCCCCAGCACCCTTCCCACCCACATGGTGCCCACCACGGGGGTGTTCAAGAGGAGACAGTCACCAAGAGGCTCCCTGAAGATGTTCCCCTCGTTTGCTTGCACTGTCTCTCTGTGTTCCCCGAGGTGTGCCTGCAGCAAAGTGAAATCCCACATGACTTGGGACGACTCTGATGGTATCTGCTGCAGCCTGAAGATGTTCTGGGGAGCTTGGCAGCAGGCACAGCCCTGCCCAGCCTGGCAGCTTCAAACATTTCTTCAGAATAGATAAAAAAAGGTGGTAGTAAAGAAGCAAAAGTTCTTCATTAGAAAAATGACTCAGAGAATAAAAGGAGATTGAGTTCTTGAACCAAGAAAAAAACGTGTCCTCAAGATACTGGCAAGAAACTGCAAACTATTTTTTTTTTTTAAAGTAATTCTAAGGCACCAGTCCCACCAGAAACACTCTGATGAAACCAGCACCTCCTCTGGGCCAAGGACTGGCTGTCGCCAGCACAGAGTGTGACCTAGAGGAGGAGACACCCTCCCTGTCCCAAGACTCTCCCCGCTGCTCTGGGCTTGCCTGGCCAGCTCTCAGCAGAGCCTGAGGCTCTCCCAGATCCACACCTCCTGAGCTCTGTGCTCCTCCCACGGCCCAGTCCCACCTAGACCTGGGTCCTGAGGTCCTTTAATAAAAAGTCCTGTGCCCAGCAAGCTGCCTAGGACAGAAGAACTCAAGTGATGGTGGCAAAACCTCACAAGGTTCCCCGTGGAGCTGCTCCCAGCTGGGAGCTTTGAGAATCTGTCTTATTCCCCCAGCTCTGGCACTCTACTCATGGAACCACACAGCTCTCCAGGCCACCTCAGGCTCCAGCACATCCCAGGGATGCTCCTACTGAGGAAACCCACTGAAGCCACCTCCAAGCTGCCACTTTCTTGTCTGTCCATCACACTGGGGCCACACGGAACCGCTCCCAGCAACACCCGAGCGCTGGGCTCCATCCCGCAGCCGACCCCAGAAGGTCGAGAGCAGCTGAAGCAACCTGCCTTTGATGTTCTCACCCAGCACAAGCCTCACTGGGCCGTGCTGGGGTCCCTGCCTCCACTCAGCTTTGTCAGTTGGCTGCAAACACAAGCCACAGCTGCTGGCAGGATGTGGGGCTCTCAGAACCCCTCCTCAACCGGCGTCATCCTCCAGCAGCAGCAGCAGCAGCAGCAGCAGGAGGCTCTGGATGGAGGTGCTACCACAGCAGTGACAGAGGAAAGGGGCGTGCAAGAGAGCAGAGAATCGTGTGTCTTGTCTCTAGTGCTGCCAGAAGCACCTCCAGGGCTGGAGGGAGGTGGGTTCCTCCCCCTCCCAGCAGAGCTCAGAGACAGCGAGTTCTAGAACCCGCTGCTTCCCAGCCCGGGTGGCCCGAGGAGCTGGGTGGCTCTGAGGCCAGGAGCAGCAGGGCTGGCTGGAAGGACCTTCACCACAGTCCAAGGACCTCCTGGGAGGCTAGAACTCGGTCATCTTCTTGTGTGTGTCTGCCTTCTTCTGCTCCCGCTGCAGCCGCGCCTCCTGGGCCTGCAGCTGCCCCAGCTCCTGGTGGGCCTTGGCCAACTTCTCCTCCAGCTGAGCTGCTGCCACGCTGTGCCTGGAAGCAGAGAGAGCATCAGGGCAAGGTCATCCAGCAGGAGATGATTAAAGGCTTGCTGCCAGCCCAGGAGGGCTTGCCCTTTCCTGGGGGATCTGCAGGAGGAACCTGGGCTGGGCAATGTCCTCCTGAGATGCTCAGGAGGTGGGTGTGAGGTGGAGAGGACTCCAGCTCCTGTCCTGAGAGCTCCTCTCTTTGCCACAGCCTGAATTCCAGCCAGAGGACCCCAGTCACCTCTGCCAGTGGCCAAGCTGGTCTGAAGCACTCACTAAAGTTTCTCCTCCAGTTCCCCTGATGTCTCCTCCAGACACGTTTCACTTGTCAGGCTGGGTTGGCTGGAGCTCTGAGCAACCTGATCTAGTTGAAGATCACAGAATCATTGACTGCTTTGGGTGGGAAAGGACCTGTCAAGCTCATCTCATCCAACCCCCCCTGCAGGGAGCAGGGACATCTGCAGCTAGAGCAGGTAGCTCAGAGCCCAACCTCCCCTGCAATGGTTCCAGGGATGGGGCAGCCACCACCTCTCTGGGCAACCTGGCACAGGCTCTCACCACCCTCAGCACCAACAATTCCTTCCTTTTCTCTGGTCTAAATCTCCCTCTTTTAGTTTCAAACCATCCCCCCTTGTCCTGTCCCAACAGGCCCTGCTCAAAAGTCTGCCCCCATCTTTCTGACAGGCTCCTTTTCTTATTAGGATCCATCTTAAGCTGTCCCTGCCCACGGCAGGAGGGTTGGAACCAGATGATCTTTAAGCTCCCTTCCAACCCCAACCATCTATGACTCTCCAGCTGCTCCTCCTCCCCCTCATTTCACGCCCACCCCTTCCCAGAAGCACCAAGAACTCTCAGATCATCCTGCAGAACATTCTCCTACCGTCCAACATTGCGTGCCAGGGCCTGCTGGATGCCCCTGATATCCCTCTGGGTCTGGTCAATCTTCTCCATGGTCTGGAAGAGGCTGACACTCAGGGCCTTCTTGGTGCTCTTGCTGGCGTGGTAGATCTCCTTGCTGTTCCTCTCTGGCAGTGCCAGCCCTCCAGCCTTCTCCCCAGCGCCCTTCCCTCGCAGCTTCTCGTTGAGGAAGTCAAAGACGTTGCGGGGGGGTTTGTGGCCCCCCACCTGGGGCTGCCCAGAGCCCCTTCCCCCCTTTGCTCGGCCCTTCCTGGGCCTGCCTGGGTCCAGCTTCCCCTCCTTCTTCTTCTGCAGCACCTCAGCACACTGGTCAAGGGACTTCCCTCGGGGCAGCACCACAGCCTGCACGGGCTCCACGCGCCCCTCCGAGTTCTTCCCCAGCCCTGAGGAGAGACACCAAGTGGTTACTGCTGGAGGGGACACCCCCCTTGACATCCCACCACGAGCTCGTGGTGGTCACAAGCTCAGAAGAAGCTTTTGAGGCACCAAACACCATTAATTACCACCCAAGGAAGGTCACAGCACGGGGGATGTGGGTGCTACAAGGGCCTTTTCCAGCAGATGGGGGATGAAAAGCCTGAGGGCAAGTGTCAGGCTGGTTCCTGTGGAACTGGGCTCAGCCCCACGTTCTCACCAGGTTCTTAGAACTGGTTTGGTTCCTCTGGGAGAAGCAGAGACAGAGGCAGGCACCAGGCTGCCCTCCCCCAGCCCCCAAGGCTCAACACCAGTTGTGTGGGGAGCAGCGAGCTCAGCAGGCTTTGAAGGCTGCTCTAGAGCCAGGAGATGCTTCCCCACAGACATCAGAAGCTTCCCAGATCTGCTCCCTTCCACCTACAGCCTTTGAACAGCCCTTACTGTGGTTCCCACGGCCTTGAATCATGAGCTTGACCAAATGGGTTCAAGTTTTGCTGTTCCCATTCAGGGCTCGGTGCACACAGATTAAATAAATCCTCTCTTCTTGCCTCCTCCCACAGCCACAACTCCCCTCATGGCTTGGGCTTTACCTGACAGGTCTTCCAGTTTTAATTTCAGCCCAAATCTCGTTTTCTTAACCAGCTTTAGGACCCGTGGAGGCAGCTCTCACAGCACCAGGACCCCCTTCACCCCTCCTCACCTTTCCCAAACTCGTATCCCATCCGGAGCAGCAGCTTGGAGCCAATGCCCCGGGTGTGGGCTTCCCAGCCACCAAAGGAGGAGCTGCAGGCAGGAGTCCACTCCCCGTTCTCTGGAGCTCCTGAATCTATCACTGTGGCACAGGAGAGAGGCATCAGTGACACACAGACACAAACCTGCCCCTGGGGCACCCCCACAGCATGAGACCCCCTCAGGAGGGAATACAAAGTGCTTCTCCCACCCTGGAATCATCGGTTGCTCCTCCAGCCTTATCTAAATACGTTTATTTAAGATTTTTTATTTATTTAAGGTGTTTTTTGGTCACCTTTTATGAGTGCTGCAAAGTGAGACACTTAAAATGAGAGCTCTCCTTTGGTTTCAAGCACCTAAAGGTCGGACTTGATGATCCTGGAGGTCTTTTCCAACCTGGATGATTCTGTGATACCATCACATAGTTCCAGGTAGGATCATCCAGGAGGGACAACTCAGTTACTGGGGTCTCACACCCCTGTGTCATGGAGCTACATGGAGAGCCCAGAGAGGAGGAAATCTCCTCATTTCACCTCAGCCAGCCATAAAACAAGCAGACAGCTTGGAACTAGTCTCTAAACCATCATCCCCTCTCCTCTTCCATGTGTTGGAAGCTCCCACAGAAACCTTCAACCTCCATCACCCCAGAACAAAGATGCTGGAGCCTAACAGCTAATTACTGCTCTTTATCTCCCAGAGATCAGCTGCTCCTCCAGCAGAGGTGAGACACAAGCTCCAGGAGTCACTCAGTAGCTGATCTCCACCATCCATGGCTCTCTTACCTTTGGCATAACCCGACTCGTCAGCGCTGCCTTCATCAGACTCATCCTCACCATCCTCCTCCCCCCGCAGCGGGGGGATGACACTGTCCCCTTCCACCACAGCCTCCTTCAGCAGCAGGGAGTCAAACTTCACCGTGTAGTAACCACTGTCAATGTCTGCAGGAGGGCAAGAAGGGAGAAGAGGCCCAGTCAGTCCCCAGTAGGCAACTGGGAGAGGCCTTTCTAACCAGAGTGGAATGGCAGGGGAGAGGGGGAGGCCCCAGGAAGATCTATTCTCAAAAAATTCTGGCTTTTCTTCATGTTTTAGATTTGTCTGGGAGGGAGCAGCAATGAAAAGGTATTTCCACAATGCCTGGCTTGATCCTGAAAGGTTTGCTGGGAAAAATGAAGAAATAGGGGCTGCCGAGAGATGGAATTTGCTGGGATGTGGAATTAAAGAGAATTTAGTTAGATCTGTTCTCCTCTCAGCAAATAATAGCCAAACAAAGATGGAAAGAGAGGCTAAATCCAGGACTTGGGGCAGCCTCTCTCAGCAGCAGAGGGGCAGGGTCAACCTCTCTGGCTTCTGTTTAAAAACAAGCTGATTATTGTGATTTTAACCTAATGCACCCCCAGTTCCTGCCTCTCCCCTTTTGGTGCAGTAACAGCCACAGAATCACCTTCTTTCCATGTTCCTGCTCTTATTTCTCCTTATTCTCCAACTCTCTCCTATTTCCTGGCCCTTCCCAAGCCTGACAAAATACATATTGTTTTCTCAGCTATATAAAAAATATCTCAACTATACAAAAAAATATCTCAGCTTCATAAAAAATATCTCAGCTACATAAAAACTATCTCAGCTGCATAAAAAATATCTCAGCTCTCTATAAAATTTCCAGTTTGGAGCTGCAGTTACACAGTTAACCCTTTTCTATCACTAACCAAACCAGTCAGGCTTTACATCCATACAAAAACCCCTGTTTATATTCATTTTTTATTAAAGATAAGTGCCCACCTTGCCCCCAGCAGCCCAGGCAGGGTTCTGGAGCAGGACTCACCAGTGATTTTGGCAGTGTACCAGATGCCATCGCTGTGCTTTGCCAGGCAGGCTGAGCCCACCCCCAACGAGCTCAGGTTGGGCTCCTGGAAGGGCTGAAGTTCCTCCACAGGGACCACCTGACCATGGGAGAACCTGCCAGGGAAGGTAGAAGAGGAGATATCTCTACTTGTTCAAGCAGGCTTTAAATAAAAATTCCTTCTCTCTTTAAAGGAAACTCAAAGGACTTGCCAGGGGTGATGAGTCTTCACCAGTCATGATGGAATTTTTATCGTGGGTTATTTCAGTTACACAAATTATTCAGTTTTTATCTTAAATACATTATTTAGGCCATGTAAGGAAGAAGAGGCAGCCCAGGGAGGTGGTTGAATCACCAGCCCTGGATGTATTTAAAAGCCACCTAGAGAGGGTGCTCAAGGATAGGCTGGAGAGTAGAAAAAAGTTCTTTAATCTGAAGGTGATAGATCAGTGGAATGGGCTGCCCAGAGAGGGGGTGGAGGCCCCATCCCTGGAGTCCTTCAAGGTCAGGCTGGATGGGGCTCTGAGCAGCCTGCCCGAGGTAGAGATGTCCCTGCTGGGGTAGGGAGGCTGGACCAAGTGACCTCTAGAGGTCCCTTCCAGCCTCAAACATTCTATGATTTGGTGTAGAAGCGGCCTGGTAGAGAAAGATCATGGTTGGACTTGATCATCTTACAGGTCTTGATGATCTTACAGCAATTCTGTGACACATCCCACCCCAGGGTGTTACTCTCTCTCCTGGCTCATCCAGAAAGAAAGTTCGCAGGTCCTTGGAGATAAAGAAGATCAGAGACACACAGAGATCTCTGTCCAATCCTTCTCAAAGCACAACCAGCCCCCAAGACTCATCAGGTTGCTCAAGGTGAAGTTCTGGAGATCACCAGAGGTGGAGACTCGACCTCTTCATGCAACTGGACTGGATGTGCCACCAACAGACACCACCCAGCTTTGGGGGGTTGCTTTAAAAAGCTGAATCAGTTCTTAATTTAGCCACTCAATCATGTAAAATCTCTGCAACTTTCCCCTTTCACCTCCACGTTAGCCAAAGGGGCAGCCAAGGAGATGCTGCTGCTCATATAACGCATCCTAAAACCATCAATAAACAGGCAAAACTGACTGTCTGAGGAGGCTCATCCCCCCCCAGCTCCAGGAAGGACCCTTCCCACCCTCCCCCCAGCCCTTTGTTCTTTTTTACCGACAATTCTCCTTAAATCTGCACTTGTCATCCAAGAAGAAGGGGCAGGGCTTCAGGGACTTGTGGGTGGGGTAGAGGTAGAGCACCCTGACCCCTGCACTGCCATCCTCCAGCTCCTCTGTCCCCACGATCATGGCGTTGTGGTACTCCAGGGTCCCCCAGGAGCTGTAGTAGGGGGCTTTGACCTTCATCCCACTCAGCTCCTCCTCCTCTTCCTCCTCTCTGTCCAACTCCTCCTCCTCTTCACTGCATTTTGATTCGTTTCTGTCATCAGCTTCTCCCCCTCCCTTGGAGGGGATCTCCTCGTCCTCAGCTGGAGGCTTCTCCTCAGTGCCCAGCTCAGCAATGGCTTCCTTAAAAGCAGCATACTCATCATCCTGGGCAGAGCTGGCTGGGTTGGTGTCCTGCTCCAGGAGACCTCCCGGAGAGGAGGAGGAGGAGGCGTTTGTATCTAGAGTAGCCAGAAGTTTGCTCTTTCTCACGGACACGAGGCTGGACTCGGTCAGTTCGATCAACTGCTTTAAATCTTCCTGCAACTGAATCAAGTCCGACTGCTGGGCAGGGTCCAGGCCCGCCCCCAGCGCCAGCTCCACCTGCTGCAGCTGCGCATTGTAGGTCTGAATTGCGGCTTCCAGGCTCTCCTCGTCCATCCTCGGCACAATAAAGGTGGGAACGCACCTTAACCGCGTCCTCTCGGGAGCTCAGAACATCCTGAGTTTACTTAAGCAACTTTTTTGGATAACGAGCCCTTGTGCGCAGAGACCACCATCTATCCCGCCGTCCCACTTCGTCCCTCGGGAGGACCCAGCGATGCTCCTGCAGCAAAGAGGCGGCCAAAGGCGACGAGAGAGCCCGGAGAGAGGCCGGGCCCTGCCCTCCCCGCCACGGCGCCCGCTGAAGCCCAGGGCCCCACACCCAGCACCTCGCCGGGGTTCCCACAGGGCGATTCCCACACCACGGAGCCAGCAGCAACCCCCGACCTGCCCCCGCCTCAGCCGCCGCTCTCACCCCTCAGCTCCCCCTTCCCCTACTGCGCTGCCGCCATGACACTCCACCAACTTCCGGTCCCATCACAGACACTTCCGGCTTCTCTAGCCAATCAGGTTGCGTCGCTCAGCAGCGAGCCCGCCCCCTCTACTGCTCTTGAGCATCGGGTGCTCATGGATGCATGTGCCGCTGAGCATTCTGGGAGTTGTAGTCCTCAAACCCAGGCCTCCCAGTCCAATCCGCGGCGCCGGAACTACATTTCCCAGAGTGCCCCGCGGGGATGGCGCCGGCGGCTGGGCCCGGTGGGCAGCGGTGAGGAGCCGTGTGGCTGGACGTGTCCCCGGGACCTGGTGAGGACCTGCGGGCTCTGCCCTCAGCTGGCACGCTCGGGGAACGGATACGGGCCTTGGGAGGGGGGTCTTGGGGAGTGGCTGAGCCCGGGGCGGGTCTGCGGGGCGCTGCCGGCTTGGCCAGGCCGGGCCCGGGGCCATGAGGGGGAAATGGCGGAAGGGCCCGAGTCCCCCTTCTCCCCTGTCAGGCTGTGTCAGGGGAAGCAGAGGAGGGGTCCCCCTAAATCAGGGAGATTTAAGGGGACCGGCCCCGTAGTTGGGCTCGCACAAGGGAGCGGGCCGGGGGTTGGCTCCAGCCTGAGGCCTCGTTGCCTCCCTGCCCTGAGCCTGCGGCCCTTTCACGGCTGCTGTGAAGGGTCCTGAGGTGTCTTGTCCTCACTCTGAGCTCCCCAGCCTGGGACATCCCGTGTTTCTGGTCTGGAGCACTATTTTTCTGCCTTTCAGCAGCGCTTTTTGACTTCACAGTGATTATTTGTCTGTACACTTGCTCAAAGACAGTTGCCTCACAAAGTCTTTGCCTTGAGGTTCCCTTTGTGTGTATTTAAACAGAAGAGTTGTTGCATTATTACCTGACTCAGCTGTAGCACTTGGTGTTGGTGCTTCCTGCATCTTTGCAAATCTTCTTTACTTTGTTTGTGCAAATCCCAACAACAAAACCCTCGTGGGCTCCTGCAGGTGTTGGTGTCGCTTTGTCTGAGTCTTTTTGGCTCATTAACTTTCCTGTCTTATCCTTGTGGCACTGGAAGATGACAAAAGACTTGTATGGAGGATGCCATAGCAGGAGATTGTTGCTGGATAAGGCTTAAATTAAGATAAATGGGGTTTATGTGCCTTTAAGAGACACTGCACTCAGATCAACCATTAAAGAGCCCGTGATACTATTATATGGGTCAGGAGCAAGGAGGGGGGGACTGACCTGCTTATTCTTGCTCAAAAATTTATGGGTATTTGTCTGAAGTTGTCTTTGTTTCCTATGGGTCTTACATGTACTGCAGAGATTGTTCAAGCTCTCCTTTAACTCTCTGTTAACCCCCAGAGCAGACAGGGTAGTTTTGAAATGAGGGCAGAGTTTGCTCAACGAGGTGCAGAAGAAGAGTTGAAGCTCTTTGCAAGATAACCCCTCACTTGTACATGCTTGAAAATTTATCTTGAGCTGTTTATGGTCTGTCTTGCACCTGCACTTTGTCCTGGGCTTGCTGATAAAGGGATAACATCATGTATTTACCTGATGGTGGGGAAGAACTTGCTTTGAGGGGTGAGAGGCTGTTGGAAACCCCCCCGTTTGCTGTTGCAGGAGCAGGATGTACACTCTGCTGTCTGGGCTCTACAAATACATGTTCCAGAGGGATGAGTACTGCATCCTGATCCTGGGCTTGGACAATGCTGGCAAAACTGTAAGTGCTCCTAATTACTGATTGCCTGGAGGGGGCACAATTCTAAACATTCCCCACAGGTGAAGCTCCCACCAGGCTGGCCAGTCCTCCTTCAGCTGTGAGGTGTTGTAGTGATGTCACACCAAAGAATCAACTTTTCCCTCTTGTTTAAATTTAGCTTAAGCTTTCAGAGCTGGAGCTGAGGCTTTGGTAATCCAGTAATCCCCTGTGAGCCCTGCTTCCCTGGCTAAAACAGGGAACAAGCAGAGGGTTTGTTGGGGGCAGGAGCTGTGGAGCAGGAATGAAGAGGCAGGTTTGGGTGGGAATTACCTCAGCCAGGAAAATACTCGAGAGTAAATATTGTTTGTCTTGCTCCTTTTCAGACCTTCCTTGAACAAACTAAAACTCGGTTTAACAAGAACTACAAGGGGATGAGTTTGTCCAAAATCACAACCACTGTTGGCTTGAACAGTAAGTAAACCTGGTGGGGTTTATTTCCCAGCTTTCCTGCACAGTTGCACAACAGCTCGTTCTTATTTGAAATATTTAAGAATGGAAAAGGGGCAAAATAGCTCCAGGAAGGAGATTGCATCTCCCAAGGGAATAAAAGAGGCTCGTGAGGGAAAACCCTCAAATCTTAACACCCTTTTTTAGTGCTATGCTCAGGGGTTAAGCTGAATTTCACCAGAGCTCCTTCATTGGCCTGATTCTGAGGTTATTTTCACTGACACAAATTGTCTGATACTTTCACTGACCCAAATCTAACTGATCTTAGTGGTGGCTCTTTGCAAAGGAATTGTTCTGCAGTTCAAAGTAGCCCCTGGGTGTGATTTGTTCCCCTTCTACCCCAGATTTCTCTGGGGAGTGTGCAGGTGATGGTGCTTTAGAAAATACCTTTAATTTTCACTGATTTCTCTTTTCTTCTCTCCCTCTAGTTGGTACCATTGATGTTGGCAAAGCTCGGCTCATGTTCTGGGACCTTGGTGGGCAGGAGGAGCTCCAGTCTCTTTGGGACAAGGTTGGAGATGGATTTATGGGTCTTTTTGTCCTTTTAGAAATATTTGGGGCTCTTCTAGAAGTGGTGTGACCATTTAGGAACCACACTTCAGGCTTCTTGTGTTTGGCATCAGCACTTCTGCAGATATCCCACTTTATCTGTGGAAGATGAGCAAAGATAATGCTTAATATTTGTGTTATTGTTTAGAGGCAGCAGATACCACCCTGTGCCCTTAGAGAAAAGCTTTTTGAGGGGACAGAAAAGCTTTTTGGGGGGGACAGAAAAGCTTTTTCCCCTGTTGTGGCCCACAAACAGCAGGTGGTGCTTTGTGAGCCACCATCCTTCTCCCCAGTCCTAACCAGTGCAAACAGCTGCCTCTAACTGGTTCATCTCTTCCATATATATCAAAATTTTACCAAATTAAAAAAAATCAGGAGGAGGAACAAGTGGTGCTGGTGGACAAGAGCCTAAAGTCAGTGTTTTCCTTCCAGTATTATGCTGAGTCTCACGGGGTGATCTATGTCATTGACTCCACTGATGAGGAGAGGCTCTCAGAGTCCAAAAGAGCTTTTGGTGAGTACCCTGAGTGTTGCTGTGCTGGGATTTCACCCTGGCTGGTGGCACAGTTCCCTCACTGCTGCTGTGTCTGTTTCTGTGTCCTCAAAATAAGCTCCTCAGAAAACCACCTCTAGACAAATTTGGCACTTTCTAAATTGAATTCTCTCTTGTCTGTAACCTGGGACTTGTTTCTGTTGCCTCTAATGACCTTGAATCTCTTTTGGTCCTTATGCTAATGGCTTTGAAAGGTTTATTCCTTATTCTGTATTTGTCATTAATTCTCAGTAAGGTGCTCGTGGATCAAAATAAAGTTTGGAGTTTGATCTGGAAAAAAAAATCTGGGAATAAAATAGACCCACAAAGTTGTGTCAAATCAAAGTGTGGTGCCAGAAGGAGCCTTTTACTCCATCCTCTGTCCAGATCACCTGTGTCAGGCACCTGCACACATTTATCTCCCAGAACTGCCTAAACCTCTGGTTTTTTCCTGTGTTTTGCAGAGAAGATGATCACCAGTGAAGCTCTGGAGGGGGTTCCCATCCTGGTGTTAGCTAACAAGCAGGACGTGGAGGTGAGATTATTGCAGATTTACTTCTCAAGTGAGCAAATAAGCCTTGGGGAGGTGAGCTGTGCACTCATGGTACATTCATTTTGTGATCCTATGGCACCTTCCCACTGCTGGAAAGAATTGCTTTGAATTTAGCTGTAATTTTTACCTTTCTCCAGTGGCATGAATGAGTTTCTGGAGAGGCACATCCATCCCAGCTCTTCTAAACTCTTCATGCAGACAGAGCAGCCCACGTAGGGTCTCTCTTTCCTGTGACGTGGTCTCTTGATGCTGTTTTTTCCTGTTTATTCAGGAAAAAAAAAATGTTTAGTGCACTTTGTTTATGCTGCTCTACTGTTATCTGGGAAGAGCACCACAAAAGTAGGTGAAGCAACATCATCCTTTCCCCATAACCAGATAAGATCTGGTCAGTGTTTGTCCTAGAGCATTCCACTGGTGACAACAGGGAATGCTCATTCTTGAGAGGATAACTTAAATTCTTTGTGGAATATCCAGAAGGACAAAACTCTTGGCTTCTAATGACAAGTTAGTGGGTGCTACAGTGTGACTGTTTAGGTGATGCCTCCAGGGCAGCCCTCATCTCTGACATGGAAAAAAGAGAGTGTGTGAAGCAATCCTGGTTTCCTGTTTTCCTGCTTTCCACACGTTGTAGCTGGAATTCCAGAGCTGCAGTCCTGGTGGTTCATCTCTAGATGGAGCCAGAGCCTGTGGTGGGGTTTGGAGAGGCAGCTGTGGGATGGGATCCCTTTCAAACCCTGCCCAGCAGCTTCCCCTGGAGTTTACACCTAGCCCAGTCAGTGTGCTTGTGGGAAGTGCTTGAGACTCCCTCAGGAATCCCTTTGACTTTAAAGGAGGATTGGTTGCACCTCACCAGATATTTTTTGGATGATGGTTATCTAGTCATAGATAAGAAATGTAGTTCCACTCAAGAGTGTGAGATTGAGACAGAGCTCCTGGCTCTGCTGGGGTCTCTGGGGGAGACAAATTTGTCTCTTGTGTGTGGCAACCACAATATTAACTCACACATTTCCAGGCAGTGCTGCAGCAGGGAACAAGCTGCACTTTCAGCAGCTGTTGGGAAATAAACTCTCTGCTGCAGTGACCTGGAAAGTGCTCCAGTTTTCCTCAAGGCCGTGTGTATGTGTTTCCTTCTGGGCACACTGCAGATGCCAGCTCTCCAGGCACCCTCAGCAGAGAAATGGTTGAACAAGGAGACCTCTTGATGGGACCAGAAAGGTGTTTGGAACAGGCTGTGGAGATAAAAACTGTGCCTGGCTTCTTGGCCCTCCTGGAGGGTCCAGGACTAGCCCCAGCTTTGGTGTCTTTGTGCAGCTGTAGGACTGTGACAAGAGATTATCAAAAATACACCTACTGGAGGTATAAGAAATATAGGAAATACCTGAATTGTATATTTAGAGGTTACTGCTGCAGCATGAGCATGATTGAGGCTGGATGTTAGGAAAAAGATCTTTAATCTGAGGGTGATAGATGAGTGGAATTGGCTGCCCAGAGAGGGGGGGGAGGCCCCATCCCTGGAGTCCTTCAAGGGGAGGCTTGCTGGGGCTCTGAGCAGCCTGCCCTAGGTAGAGATGTCCCTGCTGGGGTAGGGAGGTTGGAGCAGATGAGCTCTGCAGGTCCCTTCCAACCCAGACCATCCTGTGGTCTCAGATATGGGCACAGCAGAGGGACCTCAGTGCTGTTAACAAACCATTAAAGGGACTATAGTTTATTTTTCACTAATTATTCAGATTCACTTAAGGTTCAGACACCTGAAAGGGCCTGTCCCTCCTCTACTGATGTAGAATTGAAGAGCTCTGGAAGAAAATGGAATATTCCAGGACTGTCATTGATAGAGATTGTTCTACTCTGGATCTCCTGACATGATTCTGGTGGGGAATTCCCAGAGGCATCCTCAGTCTGTTAGTGCATGATAAAGGAGGTGTCTCAACCTTGCTGGTGTTTGCAGATGAAGGATGATTTAAGATGATTACATCCTGAAAGGGCGGCAGCAAACTTGTGGCAAAGTGCATCAGAAGTGGTACCTCTGATGTAGATCCTTATTTTATTTTTCAAGTTTACATTCCTCACGCTAAGCTGACAAAAAATTCTGACTCAGGGCCTGAAATTGCATAAACTGGAAGAAATTTTTGGCCCTGCTGCTAAATTCCTGGTGGAAAAGAATTCTGCTGCTCATACACAGCATTACCCCAGGGTAAATTGCATCATCCCTGCCAAGCAGGAACCATGTTTGGCTGTTTCCAGAGCTGAAACACTGTCCTAGAGTGCAGGATGCTGACTCTAAAATCTCAGCTGTCCTGTAGATGATGGGGGTTTTGTCTCTGTGTTCAGCCAGGGCTTCAAAACTGGGTCATTTTTTAATTAATTAAAAGATGGAGTCAAGTGTGTGCTGCAGGAGGGAGCTTAATTTGGTTTTTAAAGGAGCTTTGTAGGGAAACTCAGTGTCTAATATGTAATAATTCATGTGGACTCCCTCTCAAGCCAGAATGCTGCTTTGGAAAATCAGAATCCTAGAATGGTTTGGGTTGGAAGGGACCCTAAAGATCATCTCCTTCCATATTGAATAGTGTGACTTGGGCTGGCCACCTTTGTGCTGTTGCCATTCTAGTTCCATTGATGGATTGCTGATGAGGTGGCTGCAGAGCCTCTGCCTCTGGTTTTGTCCTGGTCTGAGACCAACCAGCAGCATTATATTTCCTGCAGTGCTTTTGGCAGAGGGATAAAGACTCCACAATCCAAAGTTTTTTGCCTAAAACTCAAGTTTTTCTGCAGGTGACTCCAGAAATGGGCTCTTCTCCCAAGTGACTAATGACAGGACAAGAGGTGATGGCCTCAAGCTGCCCCAGGGGAGGTTTAGGTTGGACAGTAGGAAGAAGTTCTTCACTGACAGAGTGGTCAGGGACTGGCCCAGGCTGCCGAGGGAGGGGCTGGAGTCACCATCCCTGGAGGGGTTCAACAAACCAGTAGCTGTGGAGCTTTGGGACATGGTCTGGGGGTCAGGGAGATGTGGGACAAAGGTTGGGCCTGATGATCCTGGAGCTCCTTTCCAACCTCAATGATTCTGTGATTGAAGAGACAGTTTGCAGACCATTCTTTTGGGGAAGCTGAGGTAGAAATGGGCCTTGTGGTGTGAGTTTCCCCTGAGCTGCCTGGTGGGTGACACTGCTCCAGAAAGGTCACCCGTGGATGGTTGTGATGCACGAGGGCAGGCTGAGGTTGTTACTGTGATCCCTCTTCCCCACTTTGCTCTTGCTCTGTGTGGTTGGGGTTGGTAAACAAAGCACGTCTGTAAACAGAGCTTTGGGAGTGTGGAGAGGGAGGTGGAAAAGAGAGGAACTTAGAAGCCACAGCTGACATTTCTCCCAGGCATGAGAAGGTCAGATCTCCTCCTTGGTGGCTGAGCTGCCCCATCCTCTGCTTCCCCTTGAACACCAAAGCTCCAAATGGATGCTCCAGTGGCCATGATTATGCCAGAGGATAAGAGAGGAAAGGGATTAAGCTGGGGGAAAAACTGACTACAGCTGCACTGAGAAAAATGGACCTCTCCAAGGCCTCCAGGATGGGCAAGGTGAAGGAGTTGGACTCTACTGGTCTGCTGGTGGTTGGTGGGAAATCCATTGCCTGTTTGGAAGCAGAAACAGGGGACAGTGTGACCATGCTCTGCTCTGTCATTTCCCACCTTGGAACAATTTCTCTTAGATTTATTTTTTAAAGTATAAACAAATAATTTCCTCATTCAGCAAAGGAGGAACTGTTACACTGTCCTTTTAAACTGGAAGAAGCTTCAAGTAGCTTTCAAAAAACATTTGCTCAGTTTCAGCTGCCTTGGGGTTTAACCACCGGGGCTCATTTGCTGAGTAAAAATAACAACATGAGAAAACAGCTCACTAAGAATGACTACACATGAAGTGACATGGAAAAAAACCAATGTAAGGACATGAAGAATTACTGGCATTCAGCTCTTCTTCCTTTCCAGTTGTTGGGTAACTGACTTGTCTAAAGCTTTGGCATAAATCAAGAGGCAGTTGAACCTTACTTGGTAGCGAAGGTCACACCAAACCTGAAATAGCATCTCCTACAAACTTGGGAATGGTTGTTTGGCAGGAATCTCTTGCTCACCTCCCAGACCTACTGGCACAAATTCCAACTCCCAAGCCCAGTCTGACTCCCTCTGGAGTTAGTATTTGATATTTTTAGACATTATTTAACTCTTTATCCTGTAGACAAAAGCTCATCCAAGTTTTTCTCTTGGTAGAAATCCTGCAATAAGTTGTTTGGGCTCTGGCCCAACATCTTGGGATACAGATTCCAGTTCATTGATGGAAACTGCAAGTTGTAAATGCAGCTTGGGTCATAAGAAAGTAGAGTCATCAGAAGTTGCACAACTGATGCATCCTAGGCCCTCGGCAGTGGAAAATCACAAGCCTGGATTCAAGGGCACTGGGTGAATCAGGTGTCACCAAACTCCCCTCCAGCCATTTCTTGAGAACCCTTCTTATTTACAGCATCTGAGAGCTGCTTTGTCTCTGGTCAGCCCCCCAGTCCTTTTCTGTGTTGGATTTCTCCAGAACCAGGATTTGGCAGAGTGAAGAGGTGGTGTCACTGATGTCCATCTTTCTGCCCAGCCTTGTAGAAGGCTGAACTCTTGCAGGTGGCCTCTTCCTTCAGGGTGGACACCCACATGGACTCATCCCCAAGGCTCACGAGGGTCCCATTTGGCACTTGAGTAACCACCTGCCTAAAACATCTACTTGAGCCTCACTGAAGGTCCAAAATGTCTTTGCCTAGAGAGGAAGAAAGCTGGGGCTGGGGGGGTGCAAACCTGAGGAGAAGGAGATCTCCAACACCACTAAAGGATTTAGAGGCTGGTGATTTCTCCTGTGCTCAGGGGGAAGATGCAAGGGCAGGTTTGCTTCTGTTGTGTTCCTAACTCCCCAAAGTCTTTGTGGTAACACCATGATGTGTGTCAGGGGAGGACCCCCTGCTTTACTGGGGGGGTTGTGCACCTGTGGACTTTAAAGCCACTTCCCAGCTCTCTCTGAGCAGCCTTGAGGAACTGCAAGACCTGGTGGTGATCAGAGGGACACCAGGCATCAGGAAATGGGCTGGGCTCAGGGCTGGCAGGTTTGCTCCTGCATCCAAACACAGGCAAGTCCAGGGTGGCCATGCCTTTCATGTGGAGGAATCATAGAATGTTTCAGGCTGGAAGGGACCTGTAGAGGACACAAGTAGGGACATCTCTAGCTAGGGCAGGCTGCTCAGAGCCCCATCAAGCCTGACCTTGAGTGAAATGTGCTGAGAACTTGGGAGAAACCACGTCCAAGCTGTTTTCTGGAGTGCACGTGTAGCTCTGCTGCAGACCTGGCAAAGACCCAGAGACAGGAGCTGAGTTGTCTGGGCTGCTGGCAAGTTCCAAAAGGGTTTGTGAATAGATGAGTTGTGTAGAGTCCTCCTGGACAGAACTTCTGGTGATCAGCACCAGTGTGGGCAGCAGGAGCAGGGCAGGGCCTCCTCCTGGAGGCTGCACCTCAAATCCTGGGGTCAGTTTTGGGCCGCTCACTCCAAGGACATTGAGGGGCTGGAGCGTGTCCAGAGAAGGGCAACGGAGCTGGGGAAGGGTCTAGAGCAGGAGTGAAGTTTGTGCTCATTTTCATGGCTCTCTTTGCTTAGGAGTGGCCACCTGGAGGTGCAGGAGGTGTGGCAGTGTGTGTTTACTGCCTGAAAATAACACCCTCTGTGGTGAAAAAAGAATATGTTGGGTTTTTTTGGCATGGAAAGGAGTCAATTTGCTGTGCTAGTGGGTGAGGGGTTTAACCAACAGCCTGGTGCCATCCTGACTGAAGCAGAACTGGCTGTGGTAGCACTCATTTTGGTCCCTGTCTCTCATGGAATAGAAAACAAGCTCTCCTGTGGTTTCCCTTGCAGACTTGCCTGTCAATTCCTGACATCAAGACAGCCTTTAGTGACTGCATCAACAAGATTGGGAAGAGAGACTGCCTGACCCAGGCCTGCTCTGCTCTGACTGGGTGAGTGTGTGCTGGCTGGAGGGGTTGGTGGGGCAGCTGAGGGTGGCAGAGGAGCAGAGCAGCATGGTAGGATGTGGTAACCCCTGGAAGGGAGCTGCACACCCTTCCCAGAGGCTTGTGTGTGAACCTTGGACTCACCCCAGGTCAGTAAGTTCAGCTGTAAATCCTGCCTGAAGGAGACACGATGAAAAGTGCTGGCTGAGAACAGTGAGACTTGGAAAGAGATGGGGCTGGTGGTGCTGCTCCTTCCCCTTCCCTTCTCCACACACAAGTCTCTGAAGCCCTTGGCTGGCTGCAGCTCCTGGCTGCCAGTCGCAAAAACAGCTGTTTGTGACCCTGCCAGGGGAAGGAGCAGAGTTCTGTCAGTGCTGGAGTCATTCTGCTCTTGCTCTCTTTAATTCCTGGCGTGCAGATGGGCTTTGGTGTGGAGAGAATACAACAGTTTCCACCAGCAATCTCAGGGGGGGGCTGTGGTTTGGGATACAATGACTAGGACAGGCCAACATCTGAGAGACTGATTCTTCTTCAGGCCTCCACAGCTGCACACCATGACCTTGGCCAACCCCTGCAGTCTGGGTGTCTCTGTGTCACTGTGCACACTGAGTCTTGCAATACTTTGGTTGCACTTTCAGTTCTTTTGAGTGCAAGTGCTGCTGGGTGTCAGTTGAAAGTGCTTTTCCAGATGGTTAGAAAAGCTCCAGTCTGAGTTAACTGCCTGTGCTGAGTCCAGAGCTTTGAGATTTATCCTTTTTTCAGTCTGACAAATCTGTGTTATTGTACGAGCTGCTGCAAAGGATGAGAAAAGCTCCTGAAACCATGAGAAAAATCTCTGTCATCTGCATTGCTGAGAATCAAATGCCATTCAGCAGATGCATGACCACAGAACAATGGTTAAGCACTGACTGGAAGAGAAGCCTGAGATAATCATCTGGTGAAATGCAGCTTTTTCAAACACTTCTAGTTCTGACCCGTGTGGAATTTCCTTCCAGAATTTCAGTTTTGACTTTGCACTAAGAAAACCATAACGAAATAAAAAGCTGGTGGAAGGCCTGGGCTGGGAAGCTGTGCAGACCCCAGTGAGCTGGGGATGTGCTCAGCACCCCCAGCACAGATGATTCCAGAAAGCTGGAGCCAGGATGAGAAGATCTGATACAAGCAGCTTGAGCTTTGTAGGAAAACAACCTCAAAGCAGCTGTGAGGTGGTCTGAGGAGTGCTCATCCTGAGGTCCCCACAGGGTTAATGAGTAACTAAATTGGATGTAGACTTGCACAGCACCAGGAGAAAGGAGGATGGAGTCTCCTGAGTTAAATCAGATCCCTGTGGTTTGTGTGTGTGAGAAACTAACTCAGTAATGCCAATAAACAACTGGGGGGCAGAACCCTTCCCTCTGAGCCGTGAACTGTGGGTTTCTTGGTTGTTCAGGGGTTTGGTGGGTGGGGTTTTTTTGTAAATCTTGTCTACTTACTTCCTTAGGAGAGGAGTGAACGAGGGGATCGAGTGGATGGTGAAGTGTGTGGTGAGGAACATCCACCGGCCCCCCAGGAAGAAGGACATCACGTAGGGGCTCCCCAGGCAGCCAAGGAATGGACAGTCTCTTTCCACCCAGTTTGGTGTTCCCTTTCAAGAAGGTGATCCACTGGATTCCTCTGATTCTTTCCTAAGTCTGGAGACAAACATTCTCTTTCTGTGTCTAAAAAAACCAAACCAAAACACTTGAGCAAAGGATTCCAACAGGGTGGGGGGTGGGAATCTCTTACACTGAGTATTAAGCTGTTGGCCTGAGAGCATTGACTGAGTGGCAATCTGCACTTTGTCACGGGTGCCAAGGATTTAATTGCCTGCTGTATTATTTTGTGATTCTTGGGTGGTTAATCTGAGAAGCTCGAGGCCAGTGACGTGAAGGAACTCCTGGAGGAACTGTGGAGGTGCTTGTGAAAGGGGAGGGGGAGCCTGAGGAGCTGCTGCCCCTTCTAAGGGAGGAGATACTTTGCTGCTCCAGCCCCACGTGGTGTTACTGGCCCTGTTATGCTGCTGTTTGTATAATGGGGAGGGGGGAGAGAGTGTTGATTATAACTCGTTTTTTCAGTCAACATGTTGATTTGTGACTTTTACCTGTGGTAAAGGCAGAAGAGAGGATCTGACACTGTTTAAACTGGGTGTTGGTGGGACTCCAGAAGCACTGCCTTGCTTTGACTGCCAATCTCTCTGATGATAATTGGTCTCTTCTGTAACTGGAATGAACTGAGGCCCCCTCTGGGATCTTTCCAGGCCAAAAGCTGAACCTGTAGGCAGGGAGAAATCAGTATGCAATAAAGCTTCCTACTTGGAACCCCTCGTGCTGGAGCAGCTGGTGTTGGGGAGCAGGAGACCTCGCTCCCTGTGTTTTTGAAGCTCAAGAAAGAAGAGAAGGGCAGCTCTTGAGCTCAAATACCTCTTCTGCAGCCTGCCCAGCTGGTGCTTCTGTTGATCTATCACTAACATTTCCCCAAGGATGTCTTTCCATGGATTTCACAGTGGCTTGGCCCTGGGTGTTGCTCTTTGCACGCTTTGGCTGCTGCTGGCGCAGCCCCTCTCGTGCTGGTTGCTCACAGGGCTGAGGGAACATTGTTCAGCCCCTGGTGTGTGTTTAACAACATCTTATTTGGCATTTGTTGAGCTTTCTGACGCATTTTCTACATGCAACTCCTTGCAGATTATGGGGTTTTTTATGAGAGAACATAACTCATTCCCTCACATTGTGGTCAAGGCATGAAGAGCAGCTGGAGTGTGTCATTGAGCACGAGAAGTCAGTGGAAACAATTGCATACTGGGACCTGGAATCTTGCTTCTCAGTAGCACCAGGGCAGGAGAAGGGGGGCAAATGATCAGGTAAGAGACCAAATCCCTTCCAGTTACTTGCTGGTTTTACTAGAGGTGGTTTAACAGCTCCCAGATCTGGGTTTGAAAGGTGCCAACATCAGCGTTGAACTGCAGTAGATTCAACTCCAGAGGTTTTAGGCTCCTGTAGACCTGGTGACCCATCTTGGATTGTTACGTGCTCTGTAAATGGAGAGGATCCTTCACCTGTGGTAAGAAGGGACATTGTGTCTCTAGGAGTGGCCTGTGATGTAGGGCTGAGAGTTTTGAGTGTACAGAAGTACTTGATACCCCGTGGCCAAGTGATTATGAATCCCTCAGTCCTCTGAAAGCCTGAGTGTTCTCAAGGTCACTCTGTGGTCCTGGCTCTTTTTTTAGCTGGCAGGGTTGGAGCTAACAATTGAACTGAAGATGTAGAACAGTGACCAGTGGATAAAAGTGCCTTGCTGAGACAAAACACTTCAGCTGACTAACTTGAAACGTCTGTTTAATGGGACACCAGGGATTTTCCAAGCTTTCCACATGCTGTTCTCTCCCCCTCCTTATTCCCTGGGAGACCAGGAAGGAAAAATACTGAGCTCGAGGCTATGGTTCCTAGACACAGAGGCTGGTTTGTGGCACGTGTCAGCAGGAGGGCTCGAATGAGAACAAATATTTTGACTTCAGAATTCCAACTATGCAAGAGCGGGGGAGACTTCCACCCAGAAAGGAGGCACCAGCTGTGGTGCATGCTCTGACATCCACGAAAAAGCAGGATTTCCTTGAAACCAGCAGCAGGAAGCTTGGTGTCCTTGGTTAGGACAGAGTTCTCTTGTGGAGCAGCAGCAGCAGCAGCAGCAGCAGCATGATGAAGGGACACGCAGCTGCAGCTGCTTGGCTTCCAAGCCTGGCTTAGGAAGGAGCTTCTCCCTCTGGTTTTTCCACTGTTGCAGACACAGTGCACCTGCCAGAGCCTTCCTGAGCCTGGGGGAAGCCCAGCAGGTAACCAGTCACACCAGCTAGGGAGCTATTTTGGGTTCTCCTCCTGCCCCAGCATGACTGTGCTGCAGGAAGCCAGCAGGATGAGCTGGCAAGGGGGCACGATGGGGCTGTGCAAGCCCAGCCTGGATCTCACCCAGCCTGGGCCACGTGTGCTGGCTTCACGTGAGGCACAGGCAGTGAGTGCTGCTAAGGCAGCTGGGGTTGGTTTGGCTGCATCTGCTTTCCATGGTCAGAAATGGCCATACAAGGATGCTGAGGGCTTCCTCCTCCCACTGCTTTGCTTGCAGGTCTCTTCTACTGCTGCCTGAGGGCAGAGCAGTGGAATAGGACCGGAGTGACACAGGGTTCTGAAAAGGGATCATGGTCAATGCATGAGCTCCACTAAACAAATATTTCACTGGGATACTCCAAGATGATGCAGTGGTAGCTGGTAACTAGGATTTGATCAGTAATTGAATCAATAATTTATCATATTTTAGATTTTTAAGGCCTTACAGGAAGCACAGACCTTTAATTAAAACGCTCTTGATTACAGGTGAGCCCCTGCAAGGCCTCCAGCCCACATGAGGCCTTTTCTCCATGGCTCACATCATCAGTTTTGAGATTTTTTGGATAAATTTGCAGTGGGCTGGTTTTGCCCAGGCCTGTTTGAAGCCTTTTGGGTACCTGAAAAGGTGTTTTACCTTCCCAAGGAGAAACAGACTCATCATCTGTACTCGGTGATCACTTTTTCCTTTAGAGATAAGGCTCCATGTCTAATAGCCCTGGTAGCCACTCTACCTGCCTTAACTGGGCACTGGCAGAAGATTGACTTGCTCTCAGCCTTCTGGAGTGTTCCTGTGTTGGCTGGTAGCAGTGGGAGGCACAGGCCAGCCTTGGGAGAACAAACCCCACTTCTCATGCTCTGGAGCACTCCGTGGATGGCAGCTCTGCCCACGTGGTGAGAGGTTCATCTTCACCTGGAGCTGGGGAAAGAGAGGAGTGAGATCCAGCACTTTGTGTGGGTGCTGCCTCATCCCATCCCATCCCATCCCTAGGGGAGGCTGAGGAACAATTTGTTGGTGTTTGGGGCTGTGAAGGGCTGTGCCAGGCTGGGCAGGGCAGGGGTGGAGTCCCCATCCCTGGAGGGGTTTGCAAAGCTGGAGATGTGGTGCTGAGGGCCAGGGGTTAGTGGTGCCCTGGCAGGGATGGGGCAATGGTTGGACTCCATGATCTCAAAGGTCTCTTCCAACCAAAACAATTCCATTATTCTCTGATCCTAGCCCGAGCAGCAGTGACCTGATGACCAGTTTCCCAGTGATGCTGATGTCAGACCTTACCCTACTCCCCATGACATCCCATCCCACTGGGGAACCAGGGAAATTCCAGGACACACGAGACACAGTTTCATGTTAACTCCACCACCTTATGGGGGGCTCTGGTCAGTACCAGTGGTTTCAGAGGGAGGTGAAGCCACAGGCAGGTGCCAGTTCCCTCTGCTACCCTCCAATCAACAGGGCAGTGGCCTCACCAGCCTTCCCAGTGCTGTCGGCTCCTTTTATTCCTAATCAAGCTATTTTTAGCCTCCTCTTCCTTATGATCCCACGTGTGTGCTGCTGACACATCCTCTAACATCACTTGAACCCATCCAGCAAATCCCCTTGGTTCATTGAAGGTGAGGAGCTGCCTTCCCACCTTGCAATCCTGAGCTCAAGGGCACTTCAGTGCCAGGCTGGACGTTCTCTGCCCCTCAGAAGATGTTTGAGCTGGGCAGGAGGCTGCTGGGTTAGTCAGGAGTGTGTGCTCACGAGGAGCTAGCTCATTGTGGGTTGGAAGATGTAAGGTCACAACAATCCTCAGCTAATAAACCCGGATTAAAATACTTGCAGGGTTCTGGATTGATGTAGGTGGCTCGTCATGTTTTGGAACAGTATCCTGGGACGTCTCTGCTGGGAAGTGGTTCAGCTTCTGAGAAAGGCAAAGGCTGGGATTGTCATCAGGCTTGACTATTATCCCTTTAAATTAAAAAAATCTGATTAATGTAGCTGGTAATGGGCTGGCATGTGGTCACAATGGGGCCAGGCTCTGCTGCTGCTCCTCAGCTTTTACCAGAAGAGCTGCACGTTGGGTTCACCATTCTCACTCCCTAGGGCTTGGCTGGAGGAAACGGGTCAAAGTGGAGGCAGGAGAGGGGCTGGGTGTCCTCTCAACACTCCCTTGGGTAGTTCTCTCTTAAAATTTGGCTCAGATCTGTGTCCAGGGAGTTAAGAGGCAGTGGAGAGGTGGGAAGAGCCCTCACCCTCTGCCACGCTCCCAGCAGGACAACGGGTGCCAGAGGAACTGGAGCAGGTGCTTTCTCACCCTGGTGTTTGTTGGAAATCCCACTGGAAACATTCCTGGTGTGGAACACACGTGGCTTTGTCTGCAGGACCTCTGGCATTTCCTACAGCCTTGCTGTTTGCTTTTATTCCTCAAGGAGTTGTTTTTCTGCTCCTCTGCTAAAATCAGCTGCTGTGAGAACTTCTGCAGGCTTTCCAGTCATTTCTCTGTGCCCACTTGGGCTCTTCATGCCCAAAACCACTTCTCAAGATCCAGGTCCCAGTTCTCAGCAGTGCTGCTCTTGTGCAACTCCACCTGGGTGGCTTGACTCTGCTCCTCAGCCTTCACCCCAGCTCTCGGTACCATGGAAGGGCTCTGGGTCAACTTTCTGCTGGAAAAAAGAGACAAATTGGGACTATGAGACATCAGAACCTTCTCTAGGAACATGCCTGAGAGCTGGTGCAGCACACTTGGCCAGCACAGCAGGTAGCATCACTGGGGAAAGAATGACCTCAGCTGCTTCCATAAATTGTGTCAAGTGGAGACAAGCAGAGGAGGAACATTCGCAGCTAATTACTCAGGGCTGGAATTCCTGACGTTTGTTTTTAAACGCAGACAACCACCTTCTGGGGGCAGGAACCTCCTCATTCCTTCTCCATTGCATTGTCTTTCCCCAAAGTGCTGCTTCCAAGGCAGTCTCCCCGTGCTGATGTCAGTGGGGTCCTCTGCTGAATGCCACGCTCCACACGTCCTCACCTTTCCCACCAGCCTCTGTTGTCACAAGCTCTCAGAAGTCAGAGTGAAGATGAGGCAGGAGCTTCGTTTGCTTAGGAAGGCACAGGGTGAAGCATCCTTGAAATAAAGTCTGGATGAACGTGTACTAATAGAGCTCATGAGTGATCCCTCCTTTGGGCATGGCCAGAGATGGTTCTGCCTTTCCACCACCACTGTGGTGCTTATATGGAATCATAGAATCGTCAGGGTTGGAAGGGACCTTCAAGATCCTCCAGTTCCAACCCCCCTGCCATGGCAGGGACACCTCCCACTACATCAGTTGCTCACAGCCCCAGCCAGCCTGGCCTTCCAAATGTCCAGGGATGGGGCTTCCAGCACCTCTCTGGGCAACCTGGGCCAGTGTCTCCCCACCCTCATGGGCAAGAACTTCTTCCTAACATCTCCTCTACTTTTGACCCATTCCCCCCAGTCCTACCACTGCCCGACAGCCTAAAAAGTCCCTCCCCAGCTTTCTTGTAGCTCTCTTAAGATCCTGGAAGGCCACCAGAAGGTCCCCTCGGAGCCTTCTCTTCTCCAGCCTGAACAACCCCAACTCTCTCAGTCTGTCCTCACAGGAGAGGTGGTGGCTGCCCCATCCCTGGCACCATTGCAGGGGAGGTTGAACAGGCTCTGAGCAACCCGAGATAGTTGAACATGTCCCTGCTCCCTGCAGGGACCTTGAAAGGTCCTTTCCCACCCAAACCAATCTATGATTCTGTCCAGTATCTACCACAAGCACTGCTCTGAGGGTTAACTAAACTCACTAAAATTAAATATATCCTCAAATGCCTTCATGGAACACAAACTCCACAGCATTGTTGCTGTTGTGTTCCCATGTTCCTCCTCTGCTAATTCCCAGGAGCCAAATAACCTGATACCAGCTCACCTGTAGCTTTCCCTCAGTGGTTTTTGAGTCACACTCCCATAAATTAAAAAATAAAAGGGAGGGGGAGTCTCTAAAGAGGAACACAGCTGTTTTTTCACCTGAGATCATCCACAACACCCACGTCTGTCAAACAGCTCTTCCAGCAGAAGATCTTTGCCCTGGAGGTGACAACAGTGGGAGCAAAAGCGGCTCCCAAGGCTGCACCCACCCCCTCAGCAGGGTGGAAATTCTGACAGCTCATCTCCATGCCGTGGAAAGAGGCAGGATCACGGGGTAGTCCACACCACGGGCCCTGAAAGCCCAAGTAGATGCCCCGTGAGTGGGAGTGTTGTCATCAGGAGCTCCTTGCACCCCGGAGGGGCTGAATCACCGGCGGTGTCTGCCTGACGTCGCTCCAGCACCAACTGGGTGAAAGAAGAACTGGGTTTGAGCCTGCCAGAGCTGCTCGGAGCTTTCTCTGAGCTGTCAAGAGGGGAGTGCACACTCTTATTCTTATCTCCCAACTTTCCCGGCCAAAGGGTCCTCCTCTCCCTCTTCCCAGAAGCTCAGACAAGGCCAATAAATCACCTGCCGGTAGCGCGGGAGGAAGTAGAGCCAGGAACAGAAACCAGCATCAGGAGCTCTGCATGACCTGGCTGAGGCCAACACACTCGTTGGAGCGTGGCCCTGAAACCAACCTGACCTTCCCAAACCTTTATCAACTGCCTTTCATAGCCAGAATCACCCTTAAGTCCATGTGCCTGAGGGTCAGCAGCACCCAGACCCCCAACGCTGAGCTCACACCCTTGCAGTGACAGTGGGAACTCATCACACTTCCACAGAAAAATGCCCGAGGCTCCCTGCTCCACTACAGCAGAGCTGGAGCTCCACTCCATCCTCACCAGCTCCCCTCCATCCTCACCAGCTCCACTCCATCCTCACCAGCTCCTCTTGGAGCACAAGATGCTCCTGGGGCAGCCTTGGTGCTGCTCACACAACAACTAGACCTTCATTCGCCTCCATGTACCTCCAGCACTAAGGTCTCTGATGGTGCTCAAGGACTAGATGAACTCTGGGATCCCTTCCAACTTAAGCCGTTCTGTGATATGGTGTAGAAAGTGGAGCTGGTAGAGGTAGATCATGGTTGGACTCAATGATAGGACAAGGAGTGATGGTTTTAAGCTAGGAAAGGAGAAATTTAGGCTGGGTATTAGAAAAAAGTTCTTCAACATGAGTGGATGGATCACCCAGAGAGGTGGTGGAGACCCCAACCCTGCAGTCATCCAAGGTCAGGCCTGATGGGGCTCTGAGCAACCTGCCCTAATTAAAGATGTCCCTGCTTCTTGTAGCAGGGTTGGACCAGACCTTTGGAGATCCCTTCCAACCCAACCCATTCTACGATTCTTTAATAATAAAACCAAACCAAAGACATTTTCCAGAGAGTCACAATGTCCTGAGCAACACGAAAGAAGAGGTCAAGTTGACGGGGCTCTGAGCAACCTGCCCTAGGTAGAGATGTCCCTGCTTGTGTAGGGAGGTTGGGGCAGGTGACCTCTGGAGGTCCCTTCCAGCCTAAACCACCCTATGATCTTCTAGGTCCTTTCCACCCAGAGCAGCTCTGTGGTTGCAATCCTTACTCACTTAGACTCAGCAGCTGGTCGAGCCCTCTCCCAAAACGTTGTGTAAGAGGGAAATGGTTGTTTTCCAAGGGTAAGCAAATAGCTGCTGCCAGAAGGCTCCTGTTTTCTGCTGACCCAGATGACGGCAGATAAAAAGGCTGCGGGTCCTGCCCCACGAGGCTGTTGTGTAAGGACATCGGAGCTGCAGGCGTTGGGGCTTCCTCAGCGTGTTTCCCAGAAAGCTCAAGTAAGTGAAAGGGCACCAGGAGGGTTACTAACGTAGCCTGTGCTCATCCAAGCCAAGAGGAAGCAGTGCCCAGACCTGAGCATCGTGGGAGTAACCTGGGAGCAAGGTCAGGGGAAGCAGACGGTGACTGAGCCAAGAGAAACGTGCTTCCAACGTGACCCTGTCCATGGGGTGTTCCTGTAAAGTGACCTTTTCTGTAAGTGCCCTGGGGCCAAAGCCAGACCTTCTGTCAGGGACTGAATGTTCTGCACTATGAGGGTGGAGGATCACTGGAACAGGTTGCCCAGAGAGGTGCTGGAGGCCCCATCCCTGCAGACATTCAAGGTCTGAGCAACCTGCCCTAGAGATGTCCCTGCTTCTTGCAGGGGGGTTGGACTAGATGACCTTCCAACCCAACCCATCCTATGACTCTATGGACTGTCCTCCCAACACGTGCTTGGAAGCAAACGCTGGAAATAATTGAGAACTAGAACATCACACTCTGTGCCCACCACCAGAAACGGATCCAAGGTTTTGCTCAGAACACCCACTCACCCACTTTGGCTGCTCTCTGCTCCTGCTCTGGGACACCGTTGTCTCCTCGGTCTCATCTCAGCTTCTCCAGCATGGCCAGAACCTTCCACCTGCAGCTGAGGAGCTCGGTCCCATCCTTGGTCACTGCAGAACCAGCTCGTGCAGCAGCCAGGGCTGAGTCTCAGCAGGGAGACCCTGGACACGGGATTCGAGGTGGGAGAAGGAACCTACGACCAGAAGAAACAGACCACGTGTGCTTCAGAAGACAAACCAGGCAGCTCTTTGGGCTAGTGATGGGCAAATTCCCCAAGTGTGGTGGGTGTCAGCACCCCCTGAGCCCCCTTGCAGCATCCAGAGGGCTCAACCCACCCGCCCACGGGAGAGCAGGGACCAGACCCACCCCCAGCAAACCCCCACGGGGGGAATCCGTGAGTGGAGGAGTGAATTTACCTTCCTTGTGCCTGGGTTGTAACCCCGGGGCCAAGCGTGGCTGGAGCCTGTTTGGGCAGACAGGGTTATGCTCCTGCCCTGCCAAGACCCCCCCTGGCACCCCCCAAAATCCCCGCGTGGGCTCCTGGCTCCTCGAGGTGGGGACCAGCTCCATGTGGCCTCAGAAGAAAAACTCCCCCTGAGTGCCGGAGCTGATTTCGTTTATTCATCCCCTTCCAAAGCCTCCAGCTGTGCAGAGCAAGTCAGCTCCTGTGCCTGGTGGGGTGGAGGAGCTGCCCTGGCCCTGAGTCATGCCCACACCTGGCTGCAGCCACAGGAGCCCTGGCACTTGGCCATGCTTCAGCTTTTTAAATAAACTAGAGGATTTCTGGGTTTTTTCCTTCATTTTTTAAGTGTTTAACAGCACGGGGTGACAGGGGAGCTCGGGGAGCAGTGTGGGCTTTTGATGTAGTGCTCAAATCATTTGGGGGAATTCCCTTCTGGGTATCAAACATCTCCCTCCACATTCAAACCTCACCATGTGCGTGTCCTCGGCCACAGCTCAGGAGGAACGTGGTCCTTCAAATGACCAGGGAGGAGCTCACGCTGCTCGTGGTGTTTCTCTTCTCCTTCAGAGCTTTGGAAACTTCAGTGAAAACCAAGAGGGGGTTTTATCCTCTTGAGTTCTTTCACCTTTTGAAGTGATGAAGCTCGTGATGGAGCTGAGGTTGGTCTGTGGCCGCCTGCCAGGGTCTGGGAGGCTGGAGAAGAGCTGGGACAGCACCCTGGGGGGCTCCTCCACAGCACCCTGGGGGGCTCCTCCAGGCTCTTCCAGCAAAGCCCAGTTCCTGGAGCCCCAGCAGGACTCATGTGCTGGAGCATTTGGATGCTGTTATAAAGTTTAATATTTACCAGAAGGATCCCCCCCCACATCCCATTGTCTGAGCCCACAGCAGGAGGGACTTTGCTGTGCAGAAATTCCACCTAACTCAGCAGGAGGGGAGTGGGGTGGGGGGAGACCAGACAAAGGCACCAGGGAGACATCTGGGCCAGCCAATAAACCACCTCAAAATGGCACCAGTGCCCAAGACATCACCTGCCTGGGGGGTAAGACACCAACAAACACACACCAGGACACGCCAGGTCAAAGCCACCTCAGCAGAGGAATTTAACAACTCATGGGTGCTCATGGGACATCTTGGGAGAGTGGGGGGCAGTGGTGGCACCAAGCTGGGGAGCTGCTGGATGGCACAGGGCATCTCCTGCCTCCCTGGGAGAGCAGAGCTCACCTGGCACAGGCTGGGCAGCCCCAGTTGTCCACCCACCCTTCTCCTGCACCCCCCCACTGTGGTCTGGCAGGACACACGGGTGACAGACCATCCATCATTGTCCTCCAAGGAGGGGTCGGACACAGTTGACCCCCACTCAGCAAGGAGGATCTGGGCAGTTCTGTCTCATACCACCTCCACGTGGGGGTGTTTGACCCCTCGGAGTCACAGCGATGGGACCTAAACTCTTGCAAATCTCTTGGTAGGACCAAGCCTACAAAAGCATCTGCTGCATCACTCCATCTGGAGGGACAAAGGCTCTGTGCAGACTGACATCCAGATGGGACAGAGTGATCACAATATCAAATAAACCCCCAAATAAAATAAAGAGACCCCAATCCCCCCTTTTTCTGCACTAGGAAGGTTCCTGGGCTCTTCTCCAGGCCAGGGGGAGCATCCAGAGCTGAACACCAGGCTGAGCACAACCAAACCTCAGCCACTCTGCTTCAACATCTACCAGTGTCTGGTGGGACCTGGACATCATGGAGCTCCCAGGGGTGTCCCAGCCTCCCGTGAGCAGCCACAGCTCAGCCAGGAGCCAGGGACTGGAGCTCTCTGCCTTCAGCAGCTGCTGCAGCCTCCAGACTTTTCCTTGCTGGTGGGAAGGGCAACAAGCTCCAAGGACAACACGAGGTGACCTGAGACCCCGAGCTCAGCCCCAGTGCCCCATGGACACGTCTGAGGTCTCCTATCCCAGCAAACACCCAGAAAAGGCACCTTGTTCTCTGGGAAAACCACTCCACTACACCAGCAGCCAAGATAGGGATTACCAGCTCCTTGCCAACAATAGTCCCACCTCACCCATGGCAAATATGCACTTCCAGAAGCCAGGATGATGTGGAGAAAGAGCAGGAGGCAGCTCCTACACCAGCTGCTCTCCTTCAGCCCAAGGACACGGTGGTGCTGAGCCAGGAGCCCTGCAATGCAGCAGGATGGGAACCCCTGGAGGAGCTGTGACCATCCCCAGAGGCTCTGGCTGCCCCACCCCCCAGCACTGGGTGTCCTGCCTTGTCCCCTGCCCCTCAGAACAGCTCCTGCTGCAGCAGGACTTTGTGTCTCACAGTAACCCCATAGAACCCTCCTCAGCTCCTGCCCTAGATGCTTTTGGACCAGCCCATCAGCACCTTGATGCTTCCAAGGGATTCAGACTAAGTCACCCTTGGGGGCTGAGCTGCAGCTCAGCAGGGCAGGGATTAAACGTGGTGACACCAGAGCATCAGGAAGGGGAGTTATGGGTCCAGACCAGGCTTAACAAAGCCAAGCTCAGCCCTGGCTCAGTGCAGAGGTGCGAGTGAGGGGTCCCCTCCTTTCAACCCTTTGCTTCTCTTTGTCCTTGCCTGAACTGACCCAGTTCAGGGTCACTGAACAGCCCCATCCTCAGAGAGAGCTGGTTGGGTGTCTGGGGTCCCCAGGTGCACATCTGGAGTCCCCAGTTGCACATCTGGGGTCCCCAGGCGGACAGGAGCAAACATCCAGGGACTCCAGAGCCATGAGGAGCAGCAAAAGGGGCAGGTTCTGCCCCAAATCAGCCCAGCTCACCCCCCCTGCCGTGGGTGACCATCACCACCACCTTCCCTTGCAGCAGAAGAGCCTGGGCTGTGTCTGTGGGCACCCAGGGAGGGTCAACCCCCTCCAGCCTGGGGCTGTGTCACCCTTCCTGGCACGGGGGAAGTGTGAGAACATTTCCACCCAGCTCATCTTCTGGAGAGCTTCAACAGCTCCCAGCTGGGGGAAGTATTCCTCTTGTGAACCACAAGCTATTCCTGGCAGCTACTCAGCTAAAAAAGGAGCTATAAAAAGGCCAAGCTCACCCAAGGCAGAAGAGGGAGGTTCTGTGTCATCATTGCTACGGGCTGGAAAATGTCCAAGAGGGGCTCCCGTGTTGACTTCCCTTATCTGACATCTGTGAGGCTTAAAAAAACCCCTCCTGCCACCACCAGCAGTGCCCCAAAGCTCTGCTCTTGGCTGACTCAGCTCCTCTTGCTCACACAGCATCTGGGGGGCTCTGGGGACGCAACCGGGGCTTGGGGTGACACGGTTGGGTTGACCCAAGGGGTGTGAGCAGCACCCTGGCTGCTCCAGGGGCAAATCCAGGCTGCATCCCACTCCCAGGTGGCTCACGGAGGTGGGTTCAGGGGTGGTTGCATCACGGGAGTGGTTGGCGTTGTGTGGCCATGGGGTGAAGCACGTGAAGATGGTGGCCTGGGACTCACCCCACCACCTCTCACCTCCAAATGAGACTAGGAAAGGACTCTGGTGGCAGAGAATTGTATAATAAAATAACTTCTTTGGTTTATTTTCTTTAGAAAACTCTCTCTCCCATGCGGTACAAAAACAGGTAGTTTAGAAATGACCCTAAAAGTGGCTGCTCCAGCGGCTCCAGGGGCATCCTCCACCCGGGCACTGCTGCCAGCATCCCCTCCCGAGGCCCTGGACCAGCCTCACCCAGCCCTGGACCCACCACAGCACCTTCTAACCAACCCTCCTCTCCTCTACCGCCGCCTTTCAAGTTGGGGTGGGGAAGGTGAATAAATTAACGAAGCCGTAGAAGAAGAAGAAGAAGAAGAACCCAACCAAGAACCACCCGCCAGGTCCAGCTGGTGCCGTCAGTGCAGGAGGAAGCGTTGGCGGACCTGCTCCTCCAGGGAGTGCAGCTTGGCCTGCCTGAGAGCAGCCAGCAGCTCCTCGGTGACCTCGTGCTCCTCTTGGAGGTGGATGAGGAAAGTCCTGAACTTCTCCTGCATGGCCGCCCGGGTCTCCTGCGGCCGCTTCCTCGGCAAGCGCTCCAGGATCTGCTGCAGCCGCTTCAGCTTGCGGATGGGGATGTTCTGGTAGACCACAAAGTCTATCATGGCTTGTTTGCAGTCGTCGTCTGCAGCTGGCGGGGGGAAAGCAGCCAGAGGTTAGGGGGAAGGTGGCTGGGGGACACTGGGAGAGACCTGGACATCTGCCCCGTCCCTGGGACCGTCGCAGGGGAGGTTGGGCTCTGAGCAACCTGAGATAGTTGAACATGGCCCTGCTCCCTGCAGGGCGGTTGGATGAGATGACCTCGAAAGGTCCCTCCCAACCCAAACCAGTCGATGATCCTACAAATTGTCCTCATCCGGACACTGCTCCCCAGCCATGGCTTGGACCAGGGGTCCCAGCCCAGTGAGACCTGCTGGGAAACCCACCTCTCCCCACCCACCTTCCAGACCGGGGAAGATATTTTATCCTAGATGGCCAAGGACTTCCACAACCACAAGCACCTTTGCAACGGGCTCATCCTCACCCTACACCAAGGAAAAGGGGGATACACCCAGCTCATGCTGCTGGCAGGCTCGGGGTGAGCCAAGAAGGGCAGAAGAAGCATTTTCCAAGTGGAAAAACTCAGGTTGAAAGGAAGGAGGAGGAGAAAAGCACCATCAAGGCACCACCAGCTGGCCAAAGCCCCTCTCCACAGCTCCCTGGGGGGCTGAGCCCTGGCTGCAGTTAGAGAACAAGGGGTGAAAATTCCTGTAACTTTGGGAAAAGTCAATACACCTTTCCCCAGGCTCCTCCCTGCTCTGGAGTGGGGGAAGAGGGGAACTCCAGAGAGAGCTGAAGTGATTGCAGTCGGTGTTTACACACCTTATTTTTCATGGAAGTTTCTGTTTCCCCGGACAGAGTTTTACACCCTGGGATGGGACCAGCCCCGGGCGCTGCTGGGTCGGGGCTTTTGGACAGATCCGGCCACTGAAGTGCCACTGGAGTTCATCCAGCACAAGGAATAAAGTCACAAGGAATTTTCAGGAGCTGGAAGCCAAGTGCTTACTCAGCCAAGGAAAGCCCAGCCTAGTTTCGTGCCATGTGAACTGGGAAGGCTCCTGCTGGTTGCAGTGGGCTCCTTCACCCGGGCTCTGCCTCTGCTGCTCCCTCAGGGTTTATCCTCCCCATGATGAGCCACGGTTAAAAATAACCCCCCCTCTCACTCCTAAAACAGCTGCGGGGCCCAAGGAGCAGCCACACGTGCTGCTGACACAGCCCTCACCACCCCCAGCGTCCTGCTGATGAGTTTCCATCTCTCCTGGCAAGGAGCTCCTGGGGTGAGTCAGAAATGTCCTGTCCTGGTGATGCTGGGAGGGGAGGGGAAGGCAGGAGCTCCTCTCACACGCTGCTGAGGGAGCTGCCTCCTTGCTCCATCACCACGGAGGAGAAGATGCTACTGGAGCTCTTCTATCAAGCTTTATCTTGATGGAAGGAAGAGATTTCTTGGTGGGAGAAAGAGATTTCTTGGTGGGAGAAAGAGATCAAAGAGGGGGGGATGTAGATTAGAAATTAGGAGGAAATTCTTCACTCTGAGGGTGGTGAGACCCTGGCCCAGGTTGCCCAGGGAAGCTGTGGATGCTCCATCCCTGGAGGTGTCCAAGGCCAGGTTGGATGGGGCTTGGAGCAACCTGGTCTAGTGGGAGGTGTCCCTGCCATGGCAGGGGGGTGGAATGAGATGATCTTTAAGGTTCCTTCCAGCCCTGACAATTCTCTGGTTCTCTGATTTTTTGGTACTGAAACAGCCTCCCCAGGGACGTGGTGGAATCCCCATCGCTGGAGGTCTCCAGGACATGGTGCTGGGTAACCTCATCCAGGCTCCATCCACGCAAGGTTGGACCAGATGAACTTTGCAAGCTCCTTCCAGCCTGGGCTGTTCCATGGTGGTGCTTGTGCCAGGAAAGGCTGGAGCAGATGATCCTTGAGGTCCCTCTGACCTCGGACCCTGTGATTCCCTGCTCCGTGCCTGTTGGCACCTCCTGCCCAACCTTCAGCCTCCACCAGGCTCAGCTCTACCTTGGCACTGTCCCACTGACACAGTTGTCACCACGTCTCTATTTCCTCACCTGACAGACCAAACTCCAGCCCACGCTCAGCTCCAGGGGGCCTTGGACCCTGCTCCAGCCAACCCACACAACCCAAGGTTGGGGCTGCAATAAAAGCTTCCTGAAAACCACGTGGGAAGCCCGGGAGAGGGAGGGTTGGAGACACACCAGGAGCTGGGCTGAGAGGCTCAACCCTTCCCAGCTCAGCTCTTTACGTGGCCACCAGCCACCCATCATCACTGCCAGCTCTCAGCTACAGCCCAATGGCCACCAAACCTCTCCCCGTGTCCCAGCACCCCCAGTTATCCCAGTCCCTGGTAAGGACCAGCAGGATTTCACTGCCAGCTCTTTGCTCTTGCAGAGCACAGGCTCTGGCTGAGCTGTGGTCTCCTCAAACCCCTGCAGGACCCACCCTGGAGGGGGAGGCAGACAATCTGTGTTCTATCCATAATTACCATTAATTATGGACCTCCCCATACTTCTACAAGCTGTTTCACCTCATTTTGCAGCATCATGGTCCCACCATCCCCCCCCTGCCCAGCTCACCCTGTTCCTGTGTGCCGTTCCTCCTCTCCAGGCTGCAGGAGGTGCAGAGGGTGTCGTGGTACTGGTTGCCCTGGACGTTGGTCACCTTGCCCTGCTGCTTACAGTCCTGGTGGGGCTGGCACTGCTCGGAGCTGGAGGAGGAGGAGGAGAAGGAGCCGGCGGGGCAGGGGCTGCACTGGGTGTTCTCAAAGGGGGTACCTGTGACAGGGAGAGGAGGACACATCAGAGCAGGGTGAGAAGCTGGGCAGGGAGCAGGGACAGGAGCTGGGGGTGTTGCCAGCACAGAGTTCCAGACACCATTCATAGTGTGGTGGGGGTGGGAAGGGACCTCTGGAGATGCTCTGGTGCACCCCCCCTGCTCCAGCAGCTCCCCCAGAGCAGGGGGCCCAGGATCATGTCCAGGAATCTCTCCAGACAAGGAGACTCCACAACCTCTCTGGGCAGCCTGGGCCAGGCTCCAACACCCTCACCCCAAACAACTTTCTCCTCCTGGGTTCCAGTTGGTGCCCGGTGCCCCTTGGCCTGTCCCTGGGCACCCCTGACCAGAGTCTGGCCCCAGCCTCTTGCCCCTTTCAACTATTGATCAGCATTGATCAGACCCCTGAAAACAATTGTCAGGACAAGTCTAAGGGTGACATTTTGGAGATGACCATTGCCTGGACCTGCCCTGGGCAGTGCTTGTCCTCCTGTAGGGCAAACATCAACATCTCCTCAGTCATCTCCCCACCCAAAGCGTGTGGCACGTGCTGATAAAACGTCACCAGCCCCCAGGCACAGGAGGAGATCTCCTCTGCTACTGGAAGGGCCACTTCTTGAGTCAGAGACACGAGCTGGGGCCACGGGTAAGCCGGGTGCCAAAGCAGCCCTTTGATTCACAGCAGAGTCAGGAGGCTCCTGGCCAAGTGAAAGTGGAAGTCACTGGGGAGGTGAAAGCTCCTCTGGCTCCTGCAGTTTCCCCCCCAGGCTGCAGGGACAGAGCCACACGAGCAGGATTGCACCAGCCTGCCTGGCACGTGTCTGGGGAGAGCAGGGAATGGCCCCCATGGCAGCAGAGTTCACAGCCCTTCTCACCCCCTCTTCATCTATCTGGTCAAGAACAAGGTTTCTACCTGGGAATCGTAGAGTTGGTTTGGTTGGAAGAGATCTTTGAGATCGTCGAGTCCAACCATTAACCCATCCCTGCCAGGGCACCACTAACCCCTCAGCACCACATCTCCAGGGCTTGGAAACCCCTCCCGGGATGGGGACTCCACCACTGCCCTTGTCCCTTGAAGGACCTTCTTGCAACCCCCTTTAGACCATCGCTTTGGCTTTACCAGGAGAAGTCCCAACCACCCCAACACCTGAGGCAGCGTTTACAGATGGGGAGCCCCACAAAGGAACCACACACAGACCCAAGCCCCCATGCAGCTGAAGACCCACGAGGTCTGTCCCAGCCCTGCAGTCACCAAGGCCACATCATCCCTGGTCACACAAGAGCATCACCAGCCCCAGGGCTCTGCCCACCCACGCTGGGTGCTTGGTCCCTGCTGGCTGGGCTGAGGTGCCTTCATTCCCCTCATCAGAAGCCATTTATAGGAAATAAATAATAACAACAACAAATTAGCTTCTCCTCAAACGCCCCAACTTGCTCCCACGGCTCCTCAGTCCAACCCTCCAGCCAAATTTGGGGTTTAACATCAAAGGGCTTCCCTGGGTTATCTGCACACCTGGTTCACCTCATGCATCTTCCAACAGCCCCATCCTATGGAAAAACCCAACCTCGAACCTCAACCATCAGCACCAGCTGAAGACAACAGGTTTCCATCTGGCCTGGGAGCCTGGGAGCTCTTCTGTGGTGTGCATGGAAGGGCTTCAAAAGCCTCCAACCTTCAAAATCCTCCACCCTTCAAAGCATGGAGCAAGATAATGGTGGTTTTGCTGATGCTGCCCCTGCTGTTGTATCGTACCCAGACTGAGCCTGGTCCTCAGGGATCCAGGGCAGAGCAAGAGGGGAACCTGCTCCTGAGTAACTTGTATTTTAAAGAGCGTGCACAGGTATAAATAAGAGCAACTAAAGGACCAGGTGCTGGGGAAGCAATAGAAAAACAAACCTCTTACACCTCACTGGGGGATGGAGTCTTAGACTCGTGAATCTCCCCCAGATATGAACCAAACCAAGGCTGGTTCTGCACCTATCTCGTTCAGGAGTCAAACACGACCTCTCCAAATTGCTCAATCGAACCCACAAATCCCAGCCCCAGAGCTACACACGTTCCCTTACATCACTCCAGTCCTGCTGCTCCACATTCCCTGCTCCTGGTTGCCTGCCCATCAGGGGGAAGGAGCTGCTGAGGAGCAGGAGCTGCTCAGACCTTTCCACCTACCCGGAGCCTGGCAGGAGCAGCTGCTGCTCGGGGGAGTCACAGCCCGGCTCTGCCTGTCGGGGCAGGTGAAGCAGGGAGCCAAGATCTCCCCATCCCAGCTATGCCTGGTGCTGGGGGATTTCAGAGGCTTTCAGACCGAAAGTGGTGGAAAAACCCAAATAAATTGGTATTTGGAAGAGCAGCCAGGAGCAGTTTCACGTGGCAGCAAGAACAGCAGGGGGCTGGTGGGCAAGGAGGGAGTGGGTCATAGACATAATCCAACATAAATCTAACATGTTAGAGACATCACTGCTTATTGTAGGGGAGTTAGACTAGGTGACCTTTGGAGGTCCCTTCCAACCCAACCCATTCAATGATTCTATGATCACCAGCTGCTGTTTCCCCTTGATTTTTAGCTTTAGAGGAGATTTTGGGGTGGGAGAGGAGCCCGATGAGCACCCAGGCTGAGGAACTTACCCTTTCTCTCTACACCAAAGCCCAGCGGGCACTTGGAGTGCCTGATGCAGAACTCCATCTCTGAGTAGTAGCCCTCCTGGCACTGGCAGACACGGTTGTGGGTGGCATTGCACTGCTGCACCTCCACCTGCTTCTCCTCGCAGATGACGTTGCAGTAGCGACACTTCTCCAGGTAGTTCCAGTACTGGGTGTAGTGCAGGTCGGGGCAGGGCTGGCACAGGGTCTGCCTGTCCTTGGTGCAGTGCTGGGCCACGAAGGTCCCCGGTGGGCACTGCTGGCAGGTGAGCTTCTCCTGGGTCACAGCATCCCTCCAGAGGTAGGTGGGTTGGGCGCTGCAGCCGAGCTCAGCCAGGAAAAGGAGGAGAGGGGCAAACATCCGCTGCAGCAGAGAGAGCACAGGGAGCCCTCAGCTCGTCCTCTGGCACAGGCAGAAGCTGCCAGCACGGGGAGTGTGGTGCAGGATTTGCAGATGCCAGAAATCATCCTCCCTCCTCCTGCTCTCCCCAGCCCCAGGGGTAAAGCGACAGCGACACCAAGGACCAGCCGCTGCCTCCCACATGCCTCCCCCCATCACCCTCCACTTGCCAGCCCCAGAATAAAGGATCCTCCCCAAACGATGCTTCTCAAACCCATTTTGTGGTGCCTTCCCAACCCCGGTTCCCCCTTTCAGAACTAAAAGCAGCTCTTCCTCTCGGCACCCCGGTTAGTTCCCCACCATCTGGGGTGAGACCTTTCCAGACCAAGCAGCAGAAGGGAAGTTTTCTAAACCAGCAAACACAGAAAGGACCTGGAGAACCCGGTCACCCTCCAGTTCATCCTCCCTTCTCCAAGCACCTGCCCACCCCTGGGTGCAGCCAGCACCTTACCTTGGATGGATACCATGGAGTTGGCCCGTGGCACTGGAGCATAGCACTGAGGGCTTCCAAGTCACGCTGAGAAACCTGGTGAGACAGAGAAGGTTCCTCAGAGGCTGGTGCTGAGGATGGAGGCTGGGCTGGAGCTTCTCTCTGCAGCAGCAGCAGACCGGCCGCGGTGCCCTCCCCGCCGCTCACCACTCGGCACCTCCTCTCTCCCCTCGATCGGCAGCACCTTTATATCCATTCCCAGCCCTGGGAAAGACCCTTTTACGCAAGCTGGAAGCCGCCCCCCTCCCGCTCCTCGCTCTCCCCGCCCGGTCCCCGCTTCCCCCCCGCTCCCGCCGCCGCTCGGTGGGTCCGGAGCTCCCTCTGTCCCTACCTGCGAGGGCAGCTGGGGAGGGGGCTGCAGAGCTCCCAGTGCTACCGGGGGGCTGGTGATGGTCGGGGTGCTTTTTTTGTTTGTTTGTGGCTGGGGAAAAGGAGGGAAATTCCCCCGCGAAGGCTCCGTTTTACAGCCGAACCACTTCCCAGCAGGGCGCTACCGGCTGGCGGGGGGCCGGGTGGCCCCCNAAAAGCAGCTCTTCCTCTCGGCACCCCGGTTAGTTCCCCACCATCTGGGGTGAGACCTTTCCAGACCAAGCAGCAGAAGGGAAGTTTTCTAAACCAGCAAACACAGAAAGGACCTGGAGAACCCGGTCACCCTCCAGTTCATCCTCCCTTCTCCAAGCACCTGCCCACCCCTGGGTGCAGCCAGCACCTTACCTTGGATGGATACCATGGAGTTGGCCCGTGGCACTGGAGCATAGCACTGAGGGCTTCCAAGTCACGCTGAGAAACCTGGTGAGACAGAGAAGGTTCCTCAGAGGCTGTGGCTGAGGATGGAGGCTGGGCTGGAGCTTCTCTCTGCAGCAGCAGCAGCTGATCTGAGCAGCACGAAGGCACAAAAAGAGAGAGGTGGATGAGGAGCGTTAGGAAGAGCTGAGTTTTCTTATGTGCCTTCCAGCCAGACCTTCCTCTGAGAGCTCTCTCCCCAGCCCAGAGCTTTATAGGGTGGTGAAGAACCAGCTTCCCAGTGGAAGGCTGCTCCTGACGCACTCACCCTGACACGCGTGGGAGGAGAAAGATCCCCCTCGGGTCGGGAGTAAGCGGGACAAGCAGCCGAGAGGAGAGAGGGAAAAGCGGGAGGGGTGGTGGAGGAGGAGTGGGAGAGGTGGGAGAAGTGGGAGAGGTGGGAGAACAGCAGCTGAGACCTNGGGGAAAAGGAGGGAAATTCCCCCGCGAAGGCTCCGTTTTACAGCCGAACCACTTCCCAGCAGGGCGCTACCGGCTGCTGGGGCACAGTTTGCCCCCAGCCCAGCCCAGATGTGCCCGTTCTTGTGGGTTTACTCAGAGAAACCGGGGCTGCAGGGGCTGAGAGCAGGAATAACCCCCCCACACCCTGCCCTGAGCCCCCCCTCAATCCTGTCAGGACAACACCAACTCCAACCGAGACACACAACACGTGGAGTTAGAGTCATAGGATGGTTTGGGGTGGAAGGGACCTTCCAAGGTCACCTAGTCCAACCCCCCTGCACTGAGCAGGGACATCTCTTCCGTCTCAGTTACCTTCTGGGGGGTAACACCACCCAGCAGCTGAGGATCTTACAGACACTTTGCCCCAAGCCCCAGATCCTGAGGATTTCAGTGGGAACTGAGCTCAGCTTTGGGGGTACAGGGCTTAGCAGAGCCCCACAGGAGAGCTTCAACCAGAGCCCCTGTTAAACACACCACACCCTGGGCTTTGTCCGTCTGTGTCCCACCAAATTCCCTCCAAAGGCAAAAAAAATCCACCTCTGCCACGTGCTTTCCATGCTTGGAAGGTTCATCATCCCTCCCCTCCAGCTGTACCTGCTCTGATCACCCCGTGAGCTCCGGGGAAGGAGAAAAAGCACAGAATTCACCTACCTGTTGGTGTGGAAGCTCCTTGGGGAGCCCATGGAGAGCACAGTGTCCTCTGACCCTGGAATCCAACCTTTTCCTTTCCCCAGACACCCTCGGGGAGGCACCAGGAACGGTGCTACCAGCTCCAAATAAAGAAAAATTAGCTTTTTCTCTTTTTTTTTTTTTTTAAACTTTCCTCACTGGAGGAGAAGCAAACACCCCTCCAGCCAAGGCACACCCTGAGGCACAGAGAGCTGGGAATGTGGAGTTTGGACTGCCCAATGGCCATGTCACCTTCAGCTGGGGAACGAGGGAGAGCACCAGTGATCTTATCTCCTGAGGTAGAACAAGGTAATCACCCCCAGCCAGCAAAGCTTTGCTGGCCCAGAGCAAGAGCCCAGGCTGGAAGCAGCAGCCAAACCATCCCCACATTTGCTCCCAGCCATGTGCTGGGGAGCTGCTGTTCACAGCCCGGCTGCTTCAGGTCAGGCTTCACCATCTGCTCTGAAGACCTCAGATGAAGAGGACACCAGCCCCTGCCAGCTCTTGGTACCTTCACCAGCCCCATGCTGGGGCTCTGAGGGAATTTCCCACCTCTCTGCTCTACCAGAGGAGCTCAGGAGACCAAGCAGTGAGGAGCATCAAATACAGAATCAGAGGAGAAACGAGTCTGGCTTGAGTTGGGAGGCCCAACAACACAGTGAGTGGTGGTTCTTGGGAGTTATTGGGGTTGTTACACACAGGATTGAGCTGTGGGGCTGAGCTGCCATCCTACAGAGCAGGGTCCTTCTCCTCTGCAAGAACCAGGCTCCTTGTGCCCTCATCTCACAGCACTCACAGCTCCCAAATGTTCTCTTCACACTTGTCCCTTCCATGTAGGGCCACATCTGTTAATATTATCTCTGTGCACAAGCCCCTTGGTTGCACCCAGACACGATCTAGGAGGTCTCTGAAGAGCAACCTAGAGGAGGTGCCTGTGGTTGGGGAAGGGGGAATGAAGAGCTCGTCCCTGACAGCCCCTCCTCATCCTCCAGCAACCTCCGAGGAGGAGGATGATGATGATGATGAGGCAGCATCTGATTTCCAAGGAGCCCCTGAACATTCACTCGTGAACACTCAGAACCACATCCCACCACCAAAGAGCAAATGCCAAGCTCTGGAACCCTGCAGGAGCCCCGGAGAGGAGAGGAGAGGAGGGGAGGGGACAGGGAGGTTTTTCTCCTCAGCAGCCCGGTCATTTTTTGGATCATTACAGAGAATTAATGTTTGAGCATTTGCTTTCTGCAGCCCCAGAACGAGCCTCTCGCCTCCAGCCACAGGCTCAGCAGAGGGGGAACCTCTGGGATTTTGTTCTTAACACTGTTAAAGATCAAGCCCACAAGAACTAAACACACCATTTGCAAAGAAAATCGAGCCCAGTTTTCCTGCTGTGCAGAAATAAACCCCGGTGGTCAAAAGGAATCCAAAGCTCCTTCCAGTGAGCCCAGTTCCATGATGGTTAAAGGGAAACCTCTGGCTCTAGGTGGGACTCAGGGTTTTGCCCCCAGAGCCCAGCCCGGGTCATGGTTACTCACAGGGGTTGATTGTCACAGACCATCTAAAACTCACTTTAATTTTGCTGCTGGTGTCTTAGTCACTTGTATCTCCCCAGATTAACTCTGCTGCGTGCTTGACACGATCCCTGAGCCAAGGATGAGCGGGGGCTCTGCCTCGTCAGCATGCATCATCTGCCTAATTAAAGGGATCAGTTAATCTCCCAGAACTCCCCCGGGGCTGGGGCACGTCCTCCCGAGGGTATTTCCATCGGGTGAAACCCCAGCAGCCCAAACCAAGCCCAAAGCCCAGCAGGGCAGCTCAGGTGAGACCTCTCCTGCCCAAGCCGAGGGCAGCCCAGCCCTTTGGGGCAGCCTTGGTCTCCTTTGCTGGGATGCAGAGCCCCGAGCTTGGCTTCCCCAGCCCTGGTTCTCCTGCTGACACATCCCCACTTTTCCAAGAAGCTGCTGCTGCTGCAATGGGGTCATCGAAGCTCTTGCAAACATGTGAGTTGGCTGCAGTGAGGAAGAGTCACAACTGCCACGTTTGGCTAAGGGATTGCTCAAAGGGGTTCGGCTGAACGGCCTCGTTTCTCCTCCCTGTCCCTCAGCAGCAGAAGGAAACCACCATCGAGCACCTGCTCCCACCTGCTGAGGGGTGAAGAACCCACCTGAGGTACCCACATCCCAGGTGGCACCTCCTGGCAGCCCCTGTATCCTACTCGTCATGACAACAGGGATGGAGACAGGACACCAGGGAGCTCCACCTGTGCAGCTCCTCACTCTACCACCATGTACCATCGACCAACTCTTCCAAATTTAACAAAGAATTGTCAGATTAATCTTTAGAGAGTGAAGTACCCGGTCAATGAGATGGAAAGGGCTTCCCCAGGCAACCTCTAGGGAGAGAAGAGCAACCACCTTCAATTCATCTTTTTCCACCTCTTTTACTCGCCCCAAAAACCCTCCCAGAAGGGGTTTGTGGGGTCACTGCCTGACCCCTGGAAAGCAACAGCTCCACTCACCCCCTGACCTTCAGAGGTAGCTTAGGGAAGGAATTCAGCATCACAACCTCATGGCTCTGATCCCACCTCCCCACCCAGGGCAGCATTTCACACACTTCAGGGTGTCCAGCCCCACAGCTCTTCGGAACTGCTCTTGCAAAATCAGGTTTCTCATTAACATCCTGAGAAGAGCCAGAGGAGCAGAGGAACTCCTCATGCTCCACCAGCAGCCACCACTCCAGGCAGAGACACCCTTCAGCTCTTCCCTGGGGAAGGAGTCACTCTGTTATCCCTGGTCTCTTTCCCAACTTCAGTAGGGGGAAAAAACATCAGGAAAACATGTTGGAATGACACACCACCAGAGCTGGAGACAACACTGCAGGTGTAGTCATAGCACTGGGAGGCAGGGGCAAGGGGAGATTAACATCTATTTCCTCCATGCTCTGTAACTCATGTGTCACTGGCTTCCCAACAGCAGCAAGGAGTGTCCAGGAGAGGTCCCAGAGCACTCGCTTCGGATCAGTTCCTTTAACCACTTACAACAATATCTATTTTTTTTTTTTCCCTCTGCATCAATTCTTGTTTTCACTGTCTGGTCGCCCTAAATAACGTCCTGTCTCTGCCCCTCCTTGTAAACTCAGCCAGTTCCAAGATGATAAAGGATCACACCCTGACAGCTGGTTCCTGGAGACCCTCTTCTTCAAGGTTTCACTGGAAGCAGCTTTATGGCTGAGCAGATGGGAGAGGAAGCAGCACCCTGAGCACTTTCAGGAGGACCCCACTGAGGTCATGGTGATAGGAGCCTCCAAACATTTCTCTGGAAGGTGTGGAGTGGATATGAGTACGTGCAGTTCTGTGTGAGACATGAGTCTGGAGTGACCTGCTCTGGAGAACACGTGGTCAACACAGCACCCAGCTCCTGGGCAGAGCCTGGAGAGCTGGGAATGGAAAGGCCCAGAGGTCTCACCACACATCGGGTAACATCACTGTTGGGTGTCCCCACAAACCAGGGATGGACCCTCTGTAAACACCCTCCTGACAGGTTCTGGGCTTGCTCTTCAGTGATGTCAACTCATCTACAAGGGTAGAGACCCTAAGACCTGCCCTGGAGGTCAGAATTGTGTCCTCCCACCAGAAGAGCTCTGTTGGGTTTGCAGCAGAACCTGCTGAAGGGCAGCACCACCAGACACCCTGTTTGCTCCTCCCTGCTCAGCCTGCAGCAGCTCCTCTCATGTTTTAGTTTAACTGATGGGTGCAGCTCTCCACCAAACCTCTCCAGGACAGGTCAGGGATGCCAGACTCACTGAACTCCATCCATCATTAAAACTAAACCTAAGTGATGAGCAGCTAAACCACAGACAAGAACCTCTCCCACCACCAGGACACCCAGAGCTGCTGCCAGCAGGGAGCCAGACTCCCAGACTCACCACGAAATCCAACCACAGCAGAGAGAAGCCACAAAACCAGCTCCAGATCCAGCCCAGCTGCACTTGGTGGGTTCACTGAAGGGTTACAGAGCCCGTCAGGGTGAGCTCAGGGAGAACAATTCTGGTCAATCCATGAATCCCACCAGGAAGATGATTCAGCTGCTGAGGAGCAAAGAGTGAGTGAATCTTTTGGAAGGATTTTTAACAGGGCTCCTCTGTCCCATCTCACTGACATCCCCAGGTAGGAAGAGTCTCCAGAATTGAACCAACCCTCATGGCAAGGAAAAAGCACGGCTGGAAAACCACTGGAGCTGAGGGGAAATGAAGAGCACAGGGATTTTTGCCCCAGCACATCACATGGACCTTCTAAGCTCTGCACTTGGTCCTGCTGCACTTCTGCAGCCCGCAGCGGGTACCCTCCAACGCTCCAGCCTGACCAAAGCCAGGGCTGGAGATGCTCAGAGCTCATGTCCTGTGCTGTGGTTTCCCTCCAGTGGCATAAGGAGTCAGCTGCAGGGGAGAGAGGTCTCCAGGGTGGACCATCCTATCAGCCTCCAGCCAGCCCTGACCTCCTGCTCCACCACTCACCTGGGCTGAGGAAACATCGGGAATTCAAAAGGAGCATCCAAAAGAAGTCGCAGGGAGCTGCTCAGAGGCAGCTGTGACCTCTTGTCCTGCTCCAGAACATCACATCAGCCTGAGCTGCTGCCTCCTGCGGGCATCATCTGCTTGCTTTGGCTGTTATTCTGGTTTTTTTTCCCTGTAACACCAGTTCTGGCTAAAACAGCAAAAGAGAAATGATGAACACTCACGGCACAACTCATGAGAACACCAAAGCAAACAAAACCCTCTTGGCCAACTCCTGAAGGTGCCACCTCAACAAAAACCTCTTCACCAACATAAAAAAAAAAAAAAGCACATTTCAGGTGTGGAGTTGCTCCATTTTTGGCACACAACCCCATCAAATTCCCCGTTTCTGGCAGGATTTCAGCCCAGCAAAATGTGGATTTGCCATCACCAGCCATGACACAGTCACCACACTATGGACTCAGAGTCCTGGTGAAGGGCAAGGGTTTAACCTTCCTGACACCACTGCTCCAAACCTTTTTCTCTTCATTTTTACACCCCACACACACAAACAGATTTTTCTGTAATTTTCCCCAATATCTGGGGCTTCCTCTGAGTTATTTATTCTTGTTTTCAGAATCCAAACCACTCTCTGTAGTGCACCCAATAGATAGAAGGTAAAATTCACTCACAGATTTAAACACGTCACAATATACATCAGTCCAAAATTACCTTAATCCTTGTCTAAATCTTCATTATTTCCAATTAGTTAATGAAGTACAGAAAGTCTGTCTGGAGGATTCCAATCTTATAAAAGAAATAAAATAAATATAAAAGAAATAAAATCTTATAAAAGAAATAAAGTCAATAAATACCAATATGCCAGCAACTGGGAGATCTGAAGTGACCCCAGGTTTGAATTCTACAACCAGGGGAAAGAAGAACCTTGGAAATGTTTGTTAAATTGCAGCTCATTTTTCAATGGTGAGTTATCAATTCTTAGCACAAAGTTTTTCAAAATATTATTGGTATGAAATGTACCCTCAGGCTGAGGAAAAACACCCCTTGAGTTATTCCTTAATCCCTTAATTATATAATAAAAAATTCCTTAATTATAATAATTATATGTTATTATATATAAGAATATATTCTCCTGGAAGACCCTAGAACCATACATATATGTATATAAGTGTCTCTCTCATCAGAGGCAGCCCAAAGTGAGAACACAATTCTGGACAACCAAAAATATCCAAGTGTAATATTCAGTATAAACCCTTCCACTTACCCCAACCAGCCCATGGGGACTCAACACCCAGTGGTTTTATATATAATAAAAATCAATTTAAAAATAGCAAGCCCAAACAACACAGAAAACTCCACCAAAGCCCAGTGAAGACAGAAATGGTTTTATTTGTGGTTTAATTTACAGCCGTTACTGAAGATGTGAAATTGATGCAGTTTCTCAGGTCAAGCACTCACCCCCCCTGCTCACAGAGAGGGGAAGGGTTAAGGAAGTTCTTTCTTAACCCATCTGACTTGATTGAGTTTGAAGTTTTAAATCAGTTCCTTTTTCTCCTTGGAAAGTGACACGGGCAGGGGGGAGACACCCGCTCTGAGCAGAGGCCAAAGCCTCCTTAGAAGCGTTTCACGGGATCCCAGCATGAGGGAAGGGACCCGGTAGATGCAAAGGGACATTGATGCTCATCATCCAGCCACAGGAATTGGTGTTTAAAGCTCATCCCTTCAGTATCTTCTGCTATTGGAAGCAGCAGCTGCTGCCAAACACTAAGGAGTGAAGGTGAAGCACCTCTCCCAGTAACACCAGTGAGGTGAGGGTGGACACTGGACTCCTTGGTTCACCAGCTCTGTCCCACTGGGTTCTTCTGGGATCTGGCATCACCTATGAATAAAAGCTGCTTCCAGGATATACAATTTTGGCCTAGGAGTAGAATTTACAGGCTAAAATAATCTGATTTCCAGAGGACAACCTTCTGCTTTGTCTCCTGCCAGTGGATGCAGAGAGAGACCCTCCAGACTTGGTCACCTGGGCAGGAGGACACCACGTGCTGGTGCACAGCTTGGAACCCAGGGCTGAGGATGGAAGGCACTGAAATGAACCATCCTCCTGGTTCTGTGCTGCCCCCACCAAGGACTTGCTTTTCCTGCTGGGGAGATCATGACCAGAAGAACACTTGGGTCAATCGCTTCCTCTTCACATCACTGTGGCACCCTGGGCACTTCCTCACCATCTACAGCAAGAAATCAACAGAATAGGAAGATAATACATTAAATTTCCTCTATCAAGCCTGCCAATTGCCCAAGCCAGTCATTAACAGTCCCCAAGATATTGTATCAACTCTAAATGTGGTGTTACTGGGCAATCAATTATTGAGCTGCCAGTAAGAAGAGGAGGAAAAAGAAAACCTTCCAGTGAAGCAGCAGCAAAGGCCAGAGCAGGTGAGGGTAGCTCCAGCTATGACACATCTGGAAGAGAAAAATCCAGGAAGGAGGAAATGGAGCTTGCAAGAGCTGTTGGGAAGGTGCAGGAGGACTTGGTGTTAGTAAAACCCTCGTGAGATGAGTTCCCTGAACTCCTGCTTCTTCCTGCACCACGGAGGAGGAAGAGATCTCCTGGGCACACCAGGACATTGGTGAGACACGTGGTCATGAGCAAGAGTTCCGTTGGGGAACCAAGGACATTGAGTTCTTCATCCACCCCACACCTGCCTTGGTTACCAGCAGAGGACTGGGGACATGATGCAACCATTGCTCCACCTGGGTTTCAGTTTCTTTCTTCACTAATCTGGAATTTTAAAGGCTGCTCTTTAGCCCTTTGTCCTGGGGATGAACCTCAACTGTTCCCTTTTGTATCCTGCAGACTCCTGGTGAAGGGAAAACGCTCTATTTCAAAAGAGACATGGCAAAATGAAATTAATCTTAGTGAGAAAATCACCAGGAGGGCTGAGCTGATGGTTCCCCATGGCAATGGCACTGTGCAAGCTCCCCAGTGGTGTGGACATGAATCATGGAGACTAACGATGCAGAGCAGGTCCAGGACTGGTGGTCTGGTTCCAGAAGCATTACTTGAAATGCCATCAATGGAGGGGGAGAGGAAAGTCACTTTGGTCCCAGCAGACAGGGATTTGTCAGAGAGCTCTGAACATCTTAAGTGTAATAATACAAGATTTCACAATTATATATTTGCCCAGATTACAGACAGTCCACATGAGGACAACTCAGTGTCTCTGGAAGACCTGCAGAAGGAGCATGAGTAACTGGTGCACTTGAACATTGAAAAACCATCAAGGTTCTGCCCAGAAAATGACACCCAGGAGCAGTGTCTGTGCTCACAGCCCCTCCAAGGCTTCCCCAACGTGCTCAAAGTCACCCAACAAGCACCAGCACCAAGCCCTCCAGTGCCTCTCCAGCTGCAGGGAGCTCTGCCTGCTCCTCCAGAAGCTTCTAAACCTTCTATATGTATAGAATCATAGAATGGTTGGGTTGGAAGGGACCTCCAAAGTCATCTAGTCCAACTCCCCTACAAGAAGCAGGGACATCTCTACCTAGGGCAGGTTGCTCAGAGCCCCATCAAGCCTGGCCTGGGATGTCTCCAGGGGTGGGGATATATACTAAGCTATTCAGTAAAATAAAACAAAAAATGAGGAAAAGTCATCACAATTTGCAAGTCATTGGCTCTTAGTCACTTCCTCACAGGACAATAAGCACCAAAGTGCTCTTCAGATAAAAGAAAGATGCTGAGTAACGTGGTGGCAAAGAAAACAAAGGAGTTTTTCAGCCCAGCCCAGTCAGTGGTGACAAAGCCTGATGCCATCTGAGGAGAGCCACACGAAGGAGGTTGCTCATTTCCTGCTGGTAAAGGTACCACTATGACAACCCCAAAAGGAACCAACCGTGTGTGCAACCAACCAGCCCCCGTCAGGAATGAGGATGGACCCAGATGGTTCCTCTGGGATTGGCTTCAGAGGAATGGGGAATTATCTCCTTCTTGCTTGTGATCCCATCCTCCCAGCCTGGGCTTCCTGCTCATCTGCACGACTAGCAGAGAACTGTTCTGCCTCATCACCACCCCATCAGTCCTCAAGTAGTAGCCCCAAGATACAAGATAAATCTGATTTGTTCATTAACCAAACTACACTTGAGCAGTGTCAGGTTCCTCTTGACAGGACAAGAGGTGATGGCCTCAAGTCGCCCCAGGGGAGGTTTAGGTGGGACATCAGGAAGAAGTTCTTCACTGACAGAGTGGTCAGGGACTGGCCCAGGCTGCCCAGGGAGGTGCTGGAGTCACCATCCCTGGAGGGGCTCAACAAACCAGTAGCTGTGGAGCTTTGGGACATGGTCTGGGGGTCAGGGAGATGTTGGGCAAAGGTTGGGCCTGATGATCCTGGAGCTCCTTTCCAACCTCAACGATTCCATGATAAGCAACCCAATGTTACTGCACACTGAGAACACTCACCACAGGAAGGTGTGTCATAAATAAGGCAAGAGGGGGTGGCTGAGACCATCCAGCCTCATGTTCTCCATAACACAGCCTGCAGGACATCAGCCATGCTGAGCCTTGGGAGCCAAAGGTCTCAGCTGGTGAGAACATGCTTCTGACACCCCCTACACCCAACAGTTTGTTGTTGAAAGCAAGAAACATTTTTAGGAACAAGGACTTTGATGCATGTTGTCTATGGAGGGTGCAAATGGATCAGGCTGTTGGTGTGTGTAGAAGGACTCCAAAGGTGGACNTACAGACAGTCCACATGAGGACAACTCAGTGTCTCTGGAAGACCTGCAGAAGGAGCATGAGTAACTGGTGCACTTGAACATTGAAAAACCATCAAGGTTCTGCCCAGAAAATGACACCCAGGAGCAGTGTCTGTGCTCACAGCCCCTCCAAGGCTTCCCCAACGTGCTCAAAGTCACCCAACAAGCACCAGCACCAAGCCCTCCAGTGCCTCTCCAGCTGCAGGGAGCTCTGCCTGCTCCTCCAGAAGCTTCTAAACCTTCTATATGTATAGAATCATAGAATGGTTGGGTTGGAAGGGACCTCCAAAGTCATCTAGTCCAACTCCCCTACAAGAAGCAGGGACATCTCTACCTAGGGCAGGTTGCTCAGAGCCCCATCAAGCCTGGCCTGGGATGTCTCCAGGGGTGGGGATATATACTAAGCTATTCAGTAAAATAAAACAAAAAATGAGGAAAAGTCATCACAATTTGCAAGTCATTGGCTCTTAGTCACTTCCTCACAGGACAATAAGCACCAAAGTGCTCTTCAGATAAAAGAAAGATGCTGAGTAACGTGGTGGCAAAGAAAACAAAGGAGTTTTTCAGCCCAGCCCAGTCAGTGGTGACAAAGCCTGATGCCATCTGAGGAGAGCCACACGAAGGAGGTTGCTCATTTCCTGCTGGTAAAGGTACCACTATGACAACCCCAAAAGGAACCAACCGTGTGTGCAACCAACCAGCCCCCGTCAGGAATGAGGATGGACCCAGATGGTTCCTCTGGGATTGGCTTCAGAGGAATGGGGAATTATCTCCTTCTTGCTTGTGATCCCATCCTCCCAGCCTGGGCTTCCTGCTCATCTGCACGACTAGCAGAGAACTGTTCTGCCTCATCACCACCCCATCAGTCCTCAAGTAGTAGCCCCAAGATACAAGATAAATCTGATTTGTTCATTAACCAAACTACACTTGAGCAGTGTCAGGTTCCTCTTGACAGGACAAGAGGTGATGGCCTCAAGTCGCCCCAGGGGAGGTTTAGGTGGGACATCAGGAAGAAGTTCTTCACTGACAGAGTGGTCAGGGACTGGCCCAGGCTGCCCAGGGAGGTGCTGGAGTCACCATCCCTGGAGGGGCTCAACAAACCAGTAGCTGTGGAGCTTTGGGACATGGTCTGGGGGTCAGGGAGATGTTGGGCAAAGGTTGGGCCTGATGATCCTGGAGCTCCTTTCCAACCTCAACGATTCCATGATAAGCAACCCAATGTTACTGCACACTGAGAACACTCACCACAGGAAGGTGTGTCATAAATAAGGCAAGAGGGGGTGGCTGAGACCATCCAGCCTCATGTTCTCCATAACACAGCCTGCAGGACATCAGCCATGCTGAGCCTTGGGAGCCAAAGGTCTCAGCTGGTGAGAACATGCTTCTGACACCCCCTACACCCAACAGTTTGTTGTTGAAAGCAAGAAACATTTTTAGGAACAAGGACTTTGATGCATGTTGTCTATGGAGGGTGCAAATGGATCAGGCTGTTGGTGTGTGTAGAAGGACTCCAAAGGTGGACTCAGGAAGGGCAGGGTGTCCATGAGGTGTTTCCTTGAGAAATGAAGAGTATTTTGTTCATCCTTTCTAAACAAGCAGGGCATTAAACTGGCCTGGCAAGAAGCAAGTTCAAAGTGACCACAGAAAATGAGCTGGTTCTTCACACAAGGTTTGGCTGAAGTGTGGAAGCATTTGCTGTAGGACATGGATGCCAAGGTCACTTGTCTTCAAAAGGAACTGGAAGATGGGATGGAGATACATCAGGGGTTTCTTAACACACAGAAACAACCCTTGGCTCAGAGTTCTTGTGCTCCACAGCTCTGGGGCTGAGGGATCAGCTGCAAGAGCCACCACTCAAGCTTGTCATGTCCTTCTTACCCACCCATCTTTTCTTGGCCCCTGTGAGGGACAGATGCCAGGCTGGACACATCTTCACTGACTCAGATTTCTGCTCTCACGCTCCATGTGCTCCAAACTGTGTCTCCCCTGCTCTTTACCAATTACATGCCTGTGATCCCACAAAGCAAAGCTCTGATTCACCTTACTAAGAAAACAGAGACTCTCCTTCTCCTGCCACCACCCGGGCCAACGTGGGATGAGGTTTCAGTGTAACCAGCAGGATTATTCAGGTAGAGTGGCAAAGGTGGAAGTCATTAATAACAAATGACCCCTGGGGAGTGACTCATTTACCCACGAAGGGCCTTGGATCAGCTCTCTGGAGAGAACAGAGTGCTTCCAGTTGGAAGGGACCTACAACGATCTGGTCCAACTGCCTGACAACTTGGGAGGCTCAAAGAAAGTTAGAGCGTTATTAATATAATATTGTTATCAACCACCTCTCTAGGGAGCCTGTTCCAGTGCCTGACCACTCTCAGGGTAAAGAAATGTTTCCTGATGTCCAGTCTGAACCTCCTGCCAGCTCCTATGTGTCCTCCTGCTGGATTCCAGAGAGGAGAGCTCAGCATGTCCCTCTCCACATCCCCTCCTCTGGAAGCTGCACAAAGCCATAGAACCAGAGAATGTTTGAGGCTGGAAGGGACCTCCAGAGGGCATCTGCTCCAACCTCCCTACAGCAGCAGGGACATCCCTACCTAGGGCAGGCTGCTCAGAGCCCCAGCAAGCCTGACCTTGAAGGACTCCAGGGATGGGGCCTCCACCCCCTCTCTGGGCAGCCCCTTCCCCTGATCTATCACCCTCAGATTAAAGAACTTTTTTCTAATATCTATTTTCTAATATCCAATCATAGAACTGTCAGGGTTGGAAGGGACCTTAAAGACCATCTAGTTCCAACCCCCCTGCCATGAGGTTGCCCCTCAGCCTCCCTTCCCCAAGCAAGACAAACCCAGAGTCCTCAGCTGCCTTCCTTCCAGCCTCCTCACCAGCTTGGTTGTCCTCCTCTGGACACTCTCAAGTACCCAAATCTGAAACCCATCTCACCCAACAGACCTGACTATGTTAATCTCCAGCCTGAGAGATGAGCAATCAGATAAAGGAGTGATTAACATAACATTTAGGTTGAGTAAGTTCTGTTGTTTATCTAAGAGCTATGAAAAAGCACATTAAACTGGGGATTAAGGAGGAAACCAGACCTCAGTTGCCAACTGCAAGACCAAAACCACAGAAAGGGCCAATACAATTGCTCAACACACGACAGCTCTAATTTTGCAATTAGTAACTTGGTGATAGGACAATTACAAGTCACAATTTACTGGCAAAAGTTTTTCCCCCAGACATTTGTAAGACTAAACTTTATGGGCTGAGATAACATAATCTCCTTGTGGGATAACAAATGCTTGACTAATCAAAAAAACCTTCCCTGGGAGCTCCCGCTGGCCCTTAATTAACTCAAGCAGCAGAGATTGTAAACATATGCTAATAAGTCTTGCCATGAATCCTTCCTGGAGTCAGTCTGAAGCTGAGCTTGCTGACTCTGAGATCTTCACCCCCCTGGACTTCAGCATGGAAGGAAAAATGGAGTATTGAGAGGTGACATCTATTCAAGGGCATTGGTTTGACTGCCCGACCTGCAGCAAACAAGAAGCTTCCCTCTGGCTTTGCTCTCCTACAGATATTCCTTATAATCCAATATTTGGGGATTTTAACATTTTTACAAGAAATGTGGCACAGCAAACTGGGGATGAAGTTTAGTTGAGCAGCTCTTCTGAAATCCCTCTAGGAGATACATGTCTGAGAAGATCATTAAATATTCCTCTTGGACCAAGTCTGGACTGTTCTATTTTATTTGGATGTCAGCATATTGTTTATTTTCTACACTTAACTGACAAAATTCAGGGACTTCCTGAGAGAAAGATCTTTCTCTGGACCTTGAACTGACTGTTTATTTTGTACTTGCTTACAGACTGGCAGGTTGAAGGAATTTCTTTCCCTTTGGTCCTGTTTCTGGAGGTTCCTGAGCTCCATTCATTAGTAGCCACCTTCATCACATGTGACTATTTAGAAACCACTCAACTCTTGTATTCAACTTCCATGCCAAAAGACAGGGTAACACAGGAGATATTTAAGCAAGAATCTAGAATCATTGAGGTTGGAAAAAACCTTTAAGCTCATGGAGTCCAACCCTTAACCCATCCCTGCCAGGGCTCCACTAACCCATGGCCCTCAGCACCACATCTACTTATAAACCCTCCAGGGATGGGGACTCCACCCCTGCCCTGGGCAGCCTGTTCTTGATTTACTTCATCTCACAATAGTGCTTTACAGGAGGTTCTTAGATGGGGAAAATTATGAAACTAAGCAAGAAAAAAAAAAAATAATAAAGGTTCAGATGTAAAAAAATATGGATTTTTTTTTCCAAGTTGACTCTACAACTTGTTGCCTGTGGGGCTCTAGATGGACAAACATGTGGAGGCAGCTCAGAAGATGTAAAGGTATAAAAACCACAGCATAAGGTAGAGATCTGCCTCCAGTCACACTGCAGAACATGGAAAATAATTAAACTAGTGCTAAATCTTCTACTGGGATTTGAGCATTCTCTCTGTAACCAGAGGAATCCTGTTTCCAGGGCTGGTTCCCCCAACAATTCACAGAATTTGCCAGCACTTTGAGGAGAAACTGAAAGGAATAACCAGGATAACCTTTAAGAACTGCTCCCAGCAGGTTTTGCAGCAAGTGAAGTCACATGATGGGCATTTAAAGGGCACATCATCCTGAGATCTGCAGTTAGAGCACTGGTACCTTCCTAGAAGAGAGGGAGGAAAGGACTCAATTCCAGTAAATCCCCTGTGACATCCTCGTGCTCACAGGTCTCCAGTGCTGACCACAAACCAGGAGCTTTAGGAGCTACCTCAGGAGTGCCATAACTGCCCCTGGGTTATTTCTCTCACGCGATCTCAGTCTCTTGGTGCCTCAGAACCCCATTTAGAAGCTGAGGTTACAGCCTCGCTTTACAAGGAAGTTTGTAGAGGAAAAAAAGGTCCTGAAGTTCTTAGGAAACCTCCCCCATTGTGCCAGCGACAATGAAGCACTTGGAGAGACCTCGGCAGGAGGCAGAAAGTACAAATTCTACTTATTCTAATTATTACTGCACCTGAGCAAACACAGGCATGAGCCAGACATCATTTAACAGCCCATAAGCATCATGCTCATGCCTATAACTTATCTTTATGCCCTGAGTAGTAAAGAATTACCACCAAAGCCTCCCCTCTACCTACCACACTCTGGCTCCATCTCCAGGGGGAAGATGGGCACAGCTCCAGAGCCTGGGGAGGGTCTCACTTTACTGGTGCCTTTGGGTATTTGGCTCTTTGGTAAATCAGGTTTGCTTTCCTGGGTAAAGAAGGAGGAAATCTTCTTCTGAACTTTCTCTGGTGCATCATCTTTAGATGTGGCTGCATCTGGTTAGAAGAAACAGAAAAAAATCAGTGTATAAAAGAGCATGATGGGGAACACAACACCCAGACTCCACAAAACACAATTAGCAGCAAGTCTAAGTTCTCAATTGAAATAACTATTTTTTTATGCCATTCTGCTTGATACCAGAAGTTTCTGACACTAACACATCCATTATTACTGAAAGGGACCCTTTATATTTGAATAGTTCAGTGGAAATTCCTCCTGGACAGGGCAGGTCCCAACCCACTCCTGCTCCCACCCCACTTGGATGCAAAAATTCTGCCTTTATTCATAACACACTCCACAGTTTAAGCTGGCACTACCATGAGTATTTTTCTTGTTCCCTTTCCCCTCTCCCATCACTTTCTACCCTACACCCATTTCTTTTCTAAAAACAATTTGGACATGGCCAACTGCTTTGATCTTCCAGGGCAGGGAGGCTCCAGCCCACAGCTGAGGCTGTTGGACGTCACCCATCATAATAATAATAAATAAGATTCTCAACTTCAAAGGTTCACTCCCAACCTTGTAGGTGGTTTTCTCCTGCTGGGCACCAGCTCTCCAAGCTCTGAGGGCTCCCTTCAGCTTTCACCTCCTGCTGGAATGGCTTCTCTCTCTCCCCACAGACCATCCCAGTCAGATCTTGGCAGGTCTGTTTGAACTGCTCCTTGTGATGGGGACGCACAAACATGTAAAACCCTGCCCAGAGAGAAAGGAAAAAGACAGCCAAATGTAGAGAAAGAGATGCTTGACCATGGTGCTGGTTTCTCCTTGTTTGGAGGGGAGAAATTCACTGGAGCAGGTTACTCAGAGATGATGGAGGCCACATCTCTGGAGACATTCAAGGTCAGGCTTGATGGAGCTCTGAGCAACCTGAGATGTCCTTGTTTCTTGTAGGGGGGTTGGACTAGAGGACCTTTGGAGGTCCCTTCCAACCCAACCCAACCCATTCTATGATTCTATAAGTTCTTTGGAAGCTGAACAGTATCAGCCCCATTTCACAGAGTATCTCCAGGTTGGTGGAACTCGATGATTTGTTGATTTTATAATTGTGGGGTTTTCCTTGCCAGAAGGCAGGAAATGTGTATTTAGCATTGAAAATAATCTCTACTTACCTCAAAGATCTTCCATTCTCTACAGCTAAACATAAATCCCTGACCCAGCCCTCCACCTGATGCAGTGAACTGAGGTGTGCACACAATACCTGCCTAGACTCCCTCAAAAAGGAAGTTTCTTGTTAATGTTTGGTTGACAAGGATCCACAACACATCTCAAGAAATTCTCCAAAACTCCCTCTGACAACTCACTGCCAAGGAGACAATTCTACCACAGAGTCTTCTGAGGTCACCCCAATTGCTCGGGGAAGATCCTGCCTCGGTCTCTGGAGGAAGAGAGCTCAGGGGGAGATGATGAGTCACGGTGCCACACGGTTCATTCCCCTCCCACTCTGCACTGTCAAGACTAATCTGACTGCTTAATGTGCCAGAAAAACATGAGTTTTCAGAAAAATTTGGAGACTACGACATCTAGTCAAGGTCAACAAAACATTTGTTATCATTTCCTAGAGACGACAAAGCAAACTCCAGCAGCATTTCCTGGTGTACGACGTGTGCATCATTTCCTGCAGGAGTCACTCTGGAGACCTGCAGAAGGTGGAACCCAGGTGCTGGAGCACACAAGATGCCTCCATCCAGGCCATCAAGCCCACCATATAACCTCTCTTCTTTTTCTTTGTGAACAATAAAGCCCCATTTCAAATTCTGGAAATGCGTCGCTTCTTAAATCCCCTTAATCATTAAATCCATGAAAGGAAAAAACCCCAAACCTCCAGAAGAAATCACTTCTGAGAAAATAAATATCAGCTTGAAACTTCTCAAAGATTACAATGAATGATAAGGATATTAGATGACGACAGTTCCAGAACTATTCCCAGGAAAAGCTCTGCAGAAGAACAGGAAGCCAAAAGTGTGATTGTTTATCCCAAGCCCTGGAAGTGATCTAAGAGCTCAGCACCCATAGGGCAATCAACGGAGTGAGGACTAATTAGAGCCAGTTCAACAAGTGGTCATCAGCATCTTTNGGTGGTTTTCTCCTGCTGGGCACCAGCTCTCCAAGCTCTGAGGGCTCCCTTCAGCTTTCACCTCCTGCTGGAATGGCTTCTCTCTCTCCCCACAGACCATCCCAGTCAGATCTTGGCAGGTCTGTTTGAACTGCTCCTTGTGATGGGGACGCACAAACATGTAAAACCCTGCCCAGAGAGAAAGGAAAAAGACAGCCAAATGTAGAGAAAGAGATGCTTGACCATGGTGCTGGTTTCTCCTTGTTTGGAGGGGAGAAATTCACTGGAGCAGGTTACTCAGAGATGATGGAGGCCACATCTCTGGAGACATTCAAGGTCAGGCTTGATGGAGCTCTGAGCAACCTGAGATGTCCTTGTTTCTTGTAGGGGGGTTGGACTAGAGGACCTTTGGAGGTCCCTTCCAACCCAACCCAACCCATTCTATGATTCTATAAGTTCTTTGGAAGCTGAACAGTATCAGCCCCATTTCACAGAGTATCTCCAGGTTGGTGGAACTCGATGATTTGTTGATTTTATAATTGTGGGGTTTTCCTTGCCAGAAGGCAGGAAATGTGTATTTAGCATTGAAAATAATCTCTACTTACCTCAAAGATCTTCCATTCTCTACAGCTAAACATAAATCCCTGACCCAGCCCTCCACCTGATGCAGTGAACTGAGGTGTGCACACAATACCTGCCTAGACTCCCTCAAAAAGGAAGTTTCTTGTTAATGTTTGGTTGACAAGGATCCACAACACATCTCAAGAAATTCTCCAAAACTCCCTCTGACAACTCACTGCCAAGGAGACAATTCTACCACAGAGTCTTCTGAGGTCACCCCAATTGCTCGGGGAAGATCCTGCCTCGGTCTCTGGAGGAAGAGAGCTCAGGGGGAGATGATGAGTCACGGTGCCACACGGTTCATTCCCCTCCCACTCTGCACTGTCAAGACTAATCTGACTGCTTAATGTGCCAGAAAAACATGAGTTTTCAGAAAAATTTGGAGACTACGACATCTAGTCAAGGTCAACAAAACATTTGTTATCATTTCCTAGAGACGACAAAGCAAACTCCAGCAGCATTTCCTGGTGTACGACGTGTGCATCATTTCCTGCAGGAGTCACTCTGGAGACCTGCAGAAGGTGGAACCCAGGTGCTGGAGCACACAAGATGCCTCCATCCAGGCCATCAAGCCCACCATATAACCTCTCTTCTTTTTCTTTGTGAACAATAAAGCCCCATTTCAAATTCTGGAAATGCGTCGCTTCTTAAATCCCCTTAATCATTAAATCCATGAAAGGAAAAAACCCCAAACCTCCAGAAGAAATCACTTCTGAGAAAATAAATATCAGCTTGAAACTTCTCAAAGATTACAATGAATGATAAGGATATTAGATGACGACAGTTCCAGAACTATTCCCAGGAAAAGCTCTGCAGAAGAACAGGAAGCCAAAAGTGTGATTGTTTATCCCAAGCCCTGGAAGTGATCTAAGAGCTCAGCACCCATAGGGCAATCAACGGAGTGAGGACTAATTAGAGCCAGTTCAACAAGTGGTCATCAGCATCTTTTCTAAAGAGCAACCACTTGTAGTAATTGAGGAGGGAAAAGATGACGATAAAATCATTTGGCTGAAGTTAGCTTGAGTGAAGGCTAGGACTGGAATTACTCTTGTCCATTAAAAACATTAGACAATTTCTAAGATAACAGAGAGAATATTTTATACCCTGGACATTTCTTTCTCACTCTTTCCTGCTGCTCCATTTAGCTGGTTGCCTAAACCATAAGATGGGAGAGGTGAACAACACTGAGAGTTCTTCCTACAAGTGGAGAATGTGCAAACTAATGCCCGGTGAAAGATCTCTCAGGAGACCACAGCACCTACATCTTCTTTTCAGCTACCCAGCAATGATTTTAAAGGAGAACATCTTACTTTGGAGGAGATGAAAGTCTTCAGGGCGCTCAGTGGTGAGGGCTGCCACCACTGAGATCATGGCATCATAGTTATCTGTCTTCTTGTACGCCAACAAAGCCTCGTAGAACCTGCTGTAGGTGCTCTTGTCCAAAGCCCTTTTCAGGTCGGTGAGGTAGGCAGCCCTCAGCACCTGGTGGTGATCCCTCCTAGAGCCTGAAGCTTTCTCAGTGTCCTTCCGTGGAGCTCCACTGGCAGCCTGTCCTGAGACACAAAGAACACAGGTGAGCTTGGGGAGGAACCACCAGCTCACTCCTCGTGTTGGTTCTTCATTCAGAAGAGGGTTCCTGGACTGCTCCAGAGGTAAAGCCAACGCTGCCTGCAGAGCCACACACCTCCCTCTGGCACCAAGACCTGCTCCTGGGAATGGCAACAGAGCAAATTCATGCTGGGGATCACTTCTAGCATCTTCTGATCTTTTAAATGGTCAGATGGTCACTAGGGAACGAGGAAAAGATGACACAGAAGACACTGTGCATGGAGGTCAGCAATAAATCAGGTTTAGGACCACACTGAAGGAGCAGAAGCATTTTAAACAGATGGTTTAACCAACTCTGCTGGCCTGACACAGGGGCAGGGAAGCTGCTGAGAGGACAGGGAGGTGCTGGAGTCACCAGCCCTGGAGGGGATCAACAAATGAGTAGATATGGTGCTTGGAGACATGGCCTGGGGAGATGTTGGACTAAGGTTGGACTTGATAATCCTAAAGGTTCTTTCCAACCTCAATGACTGTATGAACATCCTCTTAAACTCCAAGTGGACTCCTCTCCCAAATGGCAGTCCTTGATTTCTGATATTTTAGAGGAAGTTCTGGTTTGCATATTGCAGGCATGCAAATGTGGATGAAGTAAATGACAAGAAACTGATTTAAATTAACCAGTCACATCCTTTGGTATTTAGATCTTTAAAAATTCTTTAGTGGAGAATAAATTAAAAAAGACAATGGAGTTTTAAAAGATGGGCTTAGTTCAACTTCCCTGAAAGGGGAAAAAACATGAGTGTGAATTTTGTAAGCAGTAGTTTTTATGGCACATGATAGAGCTTTGACACTTCCCCAGAAGCATACTCTGCTTAAGGAGGGAGCAACAGAAACAATACATTAATTTATCGCTATTATTGTCTCAATTGCTTTCACTGGAAACAAGTTTCTGCAAAAATCAAATCTCGGACCTCGGGGCAAAATAATTACAAAGGATTGTTTTGCTCAAATGCTCTTATAATACAAAGCAAAACAAGAAAACCAGTCAGAAGGATCCACATGGCTTCATAAACCAAAAGCTTTTAAAGCTCTGCAGGAAACATTGTTTTTTTATTTATTTTTTTTAAAGAAAGGATTAGACTTTGACTATTCTTTATCCTTGAAAGACAGGCTTCTAAGCTGTCCAACTATCCTACTCATTTCCTTGTGAGAAACACCAAAATTCCCCAGCTGTTCTCAGGAAGATCTGCAATGAAGTCAGAGCGAAGCCTTCGACTGCAAAGATAAATACTGGACACTGGGATTAGAGGGGTGCCCACAGAAATTAGGGGCAATTCAGAATATACTGGCTGGGCTTTGTTCTGCAGAACACAAAGAGCCTGTCCATGAGGAGTGCACACTTCCAACAACACACCAGGAACTGTTTCTTCTCCATACCTGGACTTACACTGACTATTGACTTAGCCTACAGTTACACTCCCCAAGTGGTTCTTTCCTGAGCCCTGGACAAAGAGGAAGCCCCAGCAGCCTTCTGCTCAACTCCCCCTCTCCTCTGCCAGGGCAGAATCCAGTCTGACCAGTCAAAGCTTCTGGGGTTACAATCATGGAATGGGTTGGAAGGGACCTCCAAAGGTCCTCTGGTCCAACCCCCTACAAGAAGCAGGGACATCTCTAATTAGGGCAGGTTGCCCAGAGCCCCATCAAGCCTGACCTTGGATGTCTCCAGGGATGGGGCCTCCAACACCTCTCTGAGCAACCTTTCCAGTGATCAATCACTATCATATTAAAAAGCTTTTTTCTAATATCCAACCTAATTTACCCTTTTCTGGCCTCAAACCATCACCATTTAGTTGGTTTCTTTCATATCCGCTTTGATTTATTGGCTTTTGTGTTTAATTTTGTACAACCCTTGCTGAAAAGTCTGAATTACCATCACTCCTCCCTCCAGCCATGGATGGACCCAGAAACCATTGGTTCCCACCAGGAGAATTCAGCCAGTGATGAAATAAAACCTGTATTCCCTTGGGGCAGTGGGTTTATTGAAGATGAGAGTACCTGCACTGCTCAGTCCTGCTGTCAAGTGGAATCCTCCCCTGTTCAAGTGGAGCTCAGGGTTCAGCTGAGCACACGAGTCCTTTCCAAAGGCAGTTTTCTGCTCGTTCTGTTTTTCTTCTGTTAAATCAAACCAAGACATTAAGAGTGAGCTTAGGGCAGAACGAGCAGAGAATGGTGCATTTCAAACTGTGCCACCCTATGCTGAAAACACCTGAGGCTATAGATGTATAAGAGGGGATGAGCTACTACTCTGCTTTTTGTAAAATCCCCCTTTGCAATAAAATGGCACCAATAACTATGCAGTAACAATGCTGAAGCCTCTGTGCATGCTCATGGGAAAGCAGGCAAGAAGAATCATGCAGAGCAGAGGCTTGGCTCAGTATTGATCAAACTAAATCACCTTCCAAGCTCAATATTGATTACATTACCTTCCAAGCTCAATATTGATTAAAGTAAATCACCTTCCACCCTTGCATTTCTCCATATTGGACACATCTTGCTCTAGGTCTGGGTAATGTCCATCAAGTAACACAACCAGCTGGAGGGTGCTGGAAGCAGCTCCTCACCTCTTTGCCTGGCCAGAGTCTCCCTCTCCTCCCGCAGGAGGCTGTGCTCAGGTTTGTAGCCACAGCCCACTCCAGTCAGGCTGCAACAAGCTTCATCAAACTGCTTCTTATGCTGAGGTCGAACAAACTGGTAAAAGTCTTTAATAGGAGAGAGGGGAAAAAAAAAAAATATTAAAAAAATAAGTCCACAAGATGTAATAAATGCCACAGAAAGCTACAACAGCAGGACTTTCATGTTAGGGTAACATGGAGATTAAAAAGTGCAGTTAAACAATGTAATCTTCATGTTGTTATCTAATATTTATGCAATAAGCACACTCAGAAGCTACACAAAGCTCAGCTATCATGCAAACTTCCAGTAATATTATCACCAGCAGGTAATTAATTTTTTCCACTGTAAATATGAACCAGCTACCTCTTGGTGAAACAGGTACTTGCAGCTAAAGGTCAAGAGGTACCTCTTAAGCCATGGGGTCAAAGCATCTGCTGGGCTGATGCTTTGAGTAACTATTTTCTTATTCTCATAGTAAGGTCTTGTTCTTATAGTAAGTAAATATGGAAACAGATTGTGGCTACTACTAGCACTAAATGCTCATACTGAGCTCCTCATCCCTTAACCTTCAAGTTAACCTTAAATATTTCATATGATGTGTAAACTCTGCTTTCTTATTTTAGTAGACGAAAAGTCACAGAAAGATCTGCCAGTTTGCTCACAAGTGGGGAGGGAAATGAAAATTCAGAGAAAACACTGTTAAACTAGAAGGAATGCTGGTGGGAGTCCAGTTCCTATCAATGCAGTTGTCAAGTCAGGACAATTACCAGCTAAACCAGTAAACTACCCACGCTCACCCAGGCCACTTGCTTTGTACTCATTATTAGTTAATTAGAAAGTGTCTCTGGATTTCTGCCTAGTTAATTTACTGCTTTAACACTGGATGAATGCATCCATTCAACTGGCACAACCACACTCTGGATCTTGCCTCCTAGATCACAGGGTAGAAGTTGTGCTACTTTTAGGCAAGGTTTAAACTAACACAACCTTCCACAGAATGTGGTTTTTTCCAGGCCTGCCAAGATGCAAACTAACATGATAATTAGATTAAGAAGATTTTCTGTGTGATCTGGGGACACCAAGTGAAGAATGTTCATGATTATCATCCTGATTGATCTGTCCTTCAAATCTAAACCACCTGCCCCTGAAACACCCCAAGTGTGTTTAAAAGACAAGGGTCACGTTGTATAAATTAAATATGAATATCAATAGGGCAGGGGAGCCATCCTACCTCGTAACAAGACGTGCTTTTTTTCATCCTCTATGAAGAGGGAGCTCATTTGATACAACATGGTGTGGAAGTCATCTGTCTTCTTGTAGTGCTGAAGAGCCTTGGAGAAGAGCTCATAGTTCTGCTGGCTCAGGGTCTCCTTCACCGTGGTGATGTACGAGGTGGCTCGAGCCTTCTTGGGCTCTGCCACGTTTGCTTTCTTCTCAGCTTGCTGCAAGGAGAGGAAAACTCCAATAAATAGCATGACTCGAGGAGTTACTCTCACACAACCTCAGATGGGAGCAATATATTTACAACCCCACCAGCATGCAGCACAATGAAAGCTTTCAACTAACAGGTCACTGTCTCTTGCAGTCACCTCCATATCCACGTGTTATTTCCCCCAAAAAAACCCCAGACCAGCTTCAGTGCCATGGAATAAACACAAATCTAACTGGCCTCCCTCCTGGAGATGTTCAGTTAACTGAAAACCATGAATGTCTGAAGCAGGAGATAAAGAATGGAAGGTGGTCAAGCCTTGTGGTTCCTCTATGACATTTCTTGAGGACACTACACACAAGCAAGCCAGATTGTTCTCTCATGTTGGGAAACCTCCTTCTTCTACAATCACAAGCAGCAGGGACTTGAAAAGGACTCAGAACAACCCCTCCTTTATCAAAGTGACTGTGCCTTACAATGCCCTTATGTGCTTTGAACACACTGGACCCTTGCCACTTGTCTTCTTGACAAAACCCAGCATCAAACAGTGCAATGGCATGAGCATCATCTGTCCAGCTGATTAGTGTATCTGCTTCTAAACCATTAATCCCTCCAACATCTGGGAGGGCTCATTCCCTCCCAGAGGAGGGATGCTCTTCACCTTCTCTGCTGACACAGACTGCTTCAGAGGAATATTCCTAGAGAAGGCAGCCAAGTGGCGTTGCACAATTTAATTCTTAGGAGAGGCTTAATGAGAGAAATGACATTTACTCCAACCCTCCAGGGCCAGACTGACTCATCGTGGCATCAGACAGCAACATACTGCAAACAGCCTCCTGCAAGAAACCTTGCTCTGCTCTTCACACCTTGGATATTATCAGCTTGAGGATCTATGACTACTCCACCAGTTTCGTTTGTCAGACTCCCAGTCACCCAGTGAGGATGGTACCTTGGACAACTACTGGCACACACCATCACCCAGGGGACTCTCACCCCTTTCTCCTTGATTTATGGCTTTTAACCTGCCTAAGGAGCTAACTGAGTGTGGAGACACCAACAAAGCTCAACTGCAAAGATAACACACAACAATGACACACCCCGGGTGGGGTCAGGATGTGTTCATTTACCCAAACAAATCTGTCAGTGGTACTATTGGAGGTTCCACCAGCAATTGGAAGCAGATGATAGATGTAGGTCCCACCCAACTGAACTATTCTATTCTAATCAAGAAGAAGGAAGCCACCCACCACACCTTGGCAGGGGGAGATGATGTTCACTAGGTGGGCAAGGTCAGAAAATGAGGCTTTTCACCTACTAACCCTACCTGGAGCTGGGCTTGGTTTGGTCTGTGATGGTCCAGGCTTGAGAAAAGGCAGGACAGACATTTCAGATACATCCTGATGAATATTTACAGTTTGGGAGAAAAAAAACCCCTAATTGTTTTGGCATCAGCCATCTGCCTGCCTGGAAATTTCCAATTCAAATTCAAGCAGTGCACAGATCAAAGGGATGGCACTCAGGGGTGAACACACGTACTGTGTTGCTGACAAGCTTTATTCTCTTCCTTCCTCCTTTCTGCTCATCTGTTAACCTCTTCTCATACTGAAGGGAAAGTGTTGACAGACGTTGTGCCTGTGAGGATTACAAGAAAAGAAGGAAGGTTAAAAAAAAAAAAACAAACAAAAAAAACCAAACCACTTTTCCAAGTCATTGCACATTGAATTTGCCATTTCCAGTAGCAAAGCTGGTTAACCCAGTTTGTGACAGCACTCAAGAAAGTGAAAGAAGTCACCTTAAGTGATTGCAACAGAGCCTGGGACACACACACGTCTCTAGAAAGTCATCACTTACTGGACAATTAAAAAAAAGAAACCAAAACAGAGGAAATCAAAGACAAAGTTCTCTTGAGGGTGTAAATTCCTGATTCAGCCCCTTTGCTTTCCTGCCTGGAAGAGCTTCTCTTCCGCAGAAAACCTCTCTCAGGCTTCTCTTGGGGTACTGAGAAGGGAAGAAAATATTATGACAAGACAGGATGAGACAGAAGCACAAACACTTGTGACTTGACAAGCTCTTCAGCATCTCCCCTTCCCAGTAACAGAGAATTGTGCTTGTACTGTGGTGACTGGGAATACTGGAACATACAACAGAGAGAGGAGTGAGCGGGCACATGCAAGAGGAGAGGAATTGCCTAATAGCAGAGTCTCCAGTATTAGACCAAGCCAGTATCATCCACAGCAAAACCAATCACCTAAGAAGGGAAGGAACTGCAGGGCAGCCCCCTCTTGCCAGCTGGTTTCCACACACCTCTTGAGAAAGCAGCTCCATGAAAGGATTTATTTTATTGCTCTTGCTCAATGGAAGAACTCCACAGCGAGGACGTGACAACCAGAGCATCTACAGAGCTGTGTGAGAGGAACCAGGGAACCCTCAGAGTACCTCTGCATTCCTGTGAGAGGAACCAGGGAACCCTCAGAGTACCTCTGCATTCCTGTGAGAGGAACCAGGGAACCCTCAGAGTACCTCTGCATTCCTGTGAGAGGAACCAGGGAACCCTCAGAGTACCTCTGCATTCCTCTGGCACTTCTAACCACGTCTATTCAGATCACAAAGCTCCAGAGCCTAATTAAAAAGTAACCACCCCCTGAGCCAATAACCCCAGAGTGGCCAGTCTGGAGAGTCAGTTGCTGACACTCAGAAATACAACCTGCAGTACACTCAAAATGCTGCTAGGATATGGGATTCCAGACAAGCCTGGCCATAATTAAGTGCACAGTAAATATATTTCATTTAAGCATCACGTAACAGAATGAAGAATTGGAGGAGGAGCAAGTTGAACATTTATGACCCATGCAATAAGTCAGAAAAACAAACAAAACCATCTTCTTAATCCTGAACTATGTAAAGGCACCACCTTGAACAGCATGAGCCAGAAGGAATAAGGCTTCTGAAAGACAGGCTTCCATAAGGCACATCTCACAAGGAGAACTGATTAAAGGGAATTGTCAAATCACTATTTAAATGTATAGAGAGATTATTTCTTTTTGATTGAGGTGACAAAGGCTTTTCTTCTTTCTCCCTCCAATAGCTTCAGAACGACAGCAGCTAAATGTCCATTATTGGGGAACAGGGGTACAGTATGACCTTGATAAAAAAATAACACAGATAGTCTGATGGGTGGTGATGAAAGACAGGAAAACACACCAACCCTGTTATCAGCCCCAGCACATCCCAGCTCCCAGAGGCCATCAATTCAGGTGCAGCTCAGGATGGCCCCACCACCCTCCACAAGCCTCAGATGAGAACGTGGACACGAGCTGACTCCCTGCTAAAGCTGTGGGGCCCATCCACTCCTCTGACCTAAGGAAATGCTGAACTACACCAAAAGCAGCACAGCTGTGTTAACAAGATCCTGTAGCTGGGTTACCATGTCCCTGGAGACGGGCCAGAACTTCCAAAGAAGAACTTCTGGTGTCTCTGCTGTGGCAGCGCACGGGTCACGGGGCCAAGTCCTTAACCAGCTGCACATAAGTTCAATACTCTCTATTCTTGTCCATGTCTCCAAGTTTGTACATTCCCTCTGTTTCATAGACATCTCCATCACCTCCCTTAGGCCTCCTTAGATATTCCCCAGATACTTCTGACACCTCCACACTCTCCCTTAGGCATTTTTTCCCCCTAAGCCAAGAGCTTTGATATGTTGTAATAGGTGTTCCTGGAGTCTGCGGCCAAAGGGAGCCTGTGAGACAGCAGTAAAAACATTCCTGCTGATAGCAGGAGATAAGGGACCTACCCCCCCCCCAACAGAACAGGGGCTTTAGGAAAGCAAGGAGAACACAGCTCATCACTGACTTATTAAAAATACCCCTCCAAGAGGAAAGAAAATGAAGTGCACAGATGCTGATGTTAACGCAACAGTGGATTTCTGACTGAGATGAAGCATTCTGCAAGCCTGCAATACTCATTCTCTGAGACAAATCAAAGATTTTCATCTCCGAGTGCAACTTCTAATTAATAAACCCTCCCTCCACCCACATACCAATTGCTGCCAGAGATTCCACCCAGGAGAAACTGCCTACCTACCAACCTCTCCTGTGAGAGCCTTCTGCTCTCCAGACCACAGCTAACTTCCAGGAATCTCCGTGCTCAGCAGCTTTGGAGCACAGTGCAAGTAGGTTCCTCTTGGTCATCTGGTTGAAAGTGACCAGGAAACCCTCTGAGCAAGCTGGATTATGAGAATTTGCAGTTCCCAGTGTCAATGACAGTGAGTTTTTCTTGAAAGAGGGTTGAACTGGTACTCTTTAAATCAATGCCAACCTCACTGTGCTTTAGAGCCCCCAGTTTTAACTCAAATTCAGGTTAACTTGCTACACCACTGCCATTACCTTTTCCTCTCCTGGCAAGTCCTCTTCCTCCTCTGCATCTTCACTGCCCTTCTCATTGTGCTCCAAAGCATCCAGGAGCCCCACACATTGTCTCCTAGGTGAGATGAGCTCTTGTTCATACTCCATGCATAGGTTGGATGCTCCATCTTCGTTTCCTGGTGTCACAGAGTAACACAGATGACAAATTCAGATTCCACATTCTCTCTCACATTCTCTGGGGCTTAGTAATACCTCCAAAACCTTATGTAGGAATCCACAAAGATGTGCTGGTTTGTTTAATCTTCTACATCTTCCAAAATTCCATTATATGTCTTAGTAAGAAGATTGTATTAGTTAACCACTCCCAAAACTGCTCAAGCAGTTGTTATCACAGCCTGGTAGACTTCTCTCAAGCTTTTCCCTAAGTAATGGTGATATTTAACCCCAAAATGGCTTTGACCAGTGGAAAAAAAATCTCAATGCAACAGCCATCTGTGTTTAACTACTTCAGCTTGATGGATTTCCCAGAAAGGAGTTCCTTTAAGAGATTCTGGGATGAAATAGGATTTATTCTTAATTTTTGTTTAAAGCCTCCCATTCTCATAGTATCAGTGTGGATGAGATGCAGCCACTCTCAGCTCCCAGGAACAAACATTCTCACTAATTAGGATCCAGGCTTATCTGGGTTTAGGTTTAAGAATTTAAGAATTAAAATTAGTTTGCCATTTCACCACGAAATCACTTCACCAGTTGGCTACTAAGAAAAGTCACTATTTTGAGAAGAAGGGAACTATATTACACTATAAAATCAAAAAGTCACTACAAGAAACTCTTCAGACAAAATTAAGTGTGTGGTTTGATGTTACAGGCAGTGAGATGCAAGCTCAAATCTGCACCAGAAGAGGCAGACTGACCTCTAGCCACATGTTCCAGCCCATCCTGAGATGGCTCCCCCAGTGTGGCTGAGAGGTGAAGCAGCTCAGTGAGCTCATCTGCTTGCTCTGCAGCTGTACCAGAGATGGGTGCAAATCAAGGGCAGGAACACAAGAGCGTGGTTGGAAATTAAGGGAGAAAAAAAAAAAGCAGTGGTCAAATTCATTCCAGAACAACCTGCAGTCATGGTGGCTTTGATGTAATGTGCCTGAGCATGAGGCTGATTTCACAACTGTTTTGGAACCATGGTTTTAAACATCATTTTTCTGCTTGAAAGCAGCAAGAGATCTAGAATGGAACATTCTGCAAGAATATCTGATGGGAGAGTGACTGTATTCCTTGGGATTAGCTAACCACACACTTTAAAACACTGCTTTGTTCCAAAGTCAATGTTCTCCTCCTGTCATTTATAAGACAGGGTGGAAGAGGGACATGAGAGAGCCAGTGCTAGTCCTTCCAGTTCTTATTTTTAAAGCTATGATATTCCCCAGAACTCCTCCTGTTCTGCAGGACACTTTTAGGTCCCTTCTTTGCTCTGTAGCTGCAACTGGTTCCCCCATATTCTAATGCTGAGCTGTGTCCCTTTTGATCAGATTTCTACACCTATCTTTGAGCTCTCCCTTCCCTTCTCTCCCCTCCCAGTTTCTAGTCTCTTGCTCCTCCTTTTCTGGTTCAGCTTGAAAGAAAAAGGTGTATCTGTGAGGATCCAAGCCTACCTTTTCTTTTCCTCTTCAAACTGGGAACGTGGTCGTCCAAGTTTTTTGCTTTTTTCAGGGAGAGGATCTGCTCAGATGAAGTAGAAGGTGCTGCACTGGTTTCACTGAGGGAAGCAGCAGAGCCAGAAGGGCACTGAGGCAGGGGTGGGGGCATCTGCAAGCAGGTTACAACATGTTAGAGCAGGGAAAAGCCACTCTTCCAACTCCACTTCCTTTGCAAAAATCTCAGCAACAGCTTTTTCCCAAAGAACCCTTGACTTGTTACACTTGCAGGATTTATGTGCTTCTGAAAAAAAGGATCTAATAACTAGGAGGTGACCCAGGTAGATGAAGTGGAGTGAGCAGGGTCAGCACTAAGTGAAGAGCAAGAGAACAAGGGTCATGACCCTGCTTCCTAACAGTGACAACTGCTTCCTAACACCAAGCCCACAGCTCAGCTCCTCCTGGCACAGCACAGTGGGTTGTGGTTCCTATTTACCATCCAACTCCCACTTGTGATCAGGAGAGCTCAAGTCATGCAGCACCATCCATCTGCAACTTATTATTTGGAATAACTTGTATTTGGCTAAAGCATCTTCCACAAAGTCATCCAAGTCTGCATGTGAAATGGAAGTATTTTAATCTTAACCTCCACCTTGGGGACAAAGAAATTCCTCATTCTGGCTCCCAGCCCATTTCCTGCAAAGACTTTCTCCATCCAACTGGAAAGTCTTGTTACAATAGTACTTTAAATCCAGACACTTACTGAGAAAAAGAGCTTCTGAATGCTAAGAGAGAAGCCATGGCAGTAAAGATGACCCAGTGAGGAACTGTAATAACTGCTGATGGGTTTATCTCACCCTTAATACCAGTCCAGATTCAAATGGAAGGGTCTGACTGATTCTCCCACCCATAGATCCTCTCCTGAGGGTGACACAGAAAGTGTTTTGGTGCTAACATCAGTTCCAGTATGTGTGTGCCATCCAATGACAGCTGGGTGTTTATTTAGAAGGAACTGGGAAAGGAAGTTATTTTTGTGATCTAACCCAATGAGTTGCCCAGCATGACAACACATCCTGTCCCAGTTCACTCTTGGGGAAGGATGAGGCATCTCTCCTTTCCCGTAAAGCTCCTAAGGTTTAAGTGCCAACACAAGTGACTCTCACCTGACTTTGTATTTCCAGTTTCCAACGCTACCACTACTGTGTCCCACAGCACAAGAAGGATGTGGACCTGTTGGAACGTGTCCAGAGGAGAGCTACAGAGATGATTAGAGGGCTGGAGCATCTCTCCTATGAAGACAGGCTGAGAGAACTGGGCCTGTTCAGCCTGCAGAAGAGAAGGCTCCAGGGGGACCTTATTGTGACCTTCCAATACCTGAAAGGGGCCTCTAAGAAGGCAGGGAAAGAACTACTCACAAGGGTTTGTAGTGACAGGACAAGGGGTAATGGCTTTAAGCTAGGAAAGGGTAGATTTAGGTTGGATATTAGAAAAATGTTCTTTAATATGAGAGTGATAGATCAGTGGAATGGGCTGCCCAAAGGTGGTGGAGGCCCCATCCCTGGAGATGTTCAAGGTCAAGGCTTGATGGGGCTCTGAGCAGCCTGCCCTAGTTAAAGATGTCCCTGCTTCTTGTAGGGGGGGTTGGACTAGACCTTTGGAGGTCCCTTCCAACCCAACCCATTCCATGATTCTATAGTAACAAAACCAACCCAAAGACATCTTGCAGACTCACAATGTCCTGAGCCACACGGAAGAAGAGGGAGACGCTCCTGACGGCGTGGCCGAAGTTGTCGTAAACGCCGACGTAAGGACGGACCCAGGAGGGCAGCTTCCCCCTCACATCCCCCAGGCTGAACCTGAGCACCGTGGGGAGAGGAGACAATCACCTGCCAGCTTGGCCTCCAGGAGTTAAATGCTACATCAGGCTCCAAAAGGATAAAAGGGAGGAGCAGCAAGACAACAGAAGATTGAAACGGTGCAGTAAATACAATGGGGTGATGGCTTCACTCAAGGGGGTTTGTTGGTGCCACATAACCAGCAATTCTCATCCTTCACCCATAAAAATCTTTAATTTAACTGTAAAAATAGCACTGAAACATAATGTGGGCATTAGCCCCGGCATTGAAGGCCACCAACTAACCTCTTGCTGCCTATAATACACATATTCTATTAATTGATATCAACGCAATATAATATTAATGTAGTATATTAATACCTATTATATTGTTTTAGCAATAGATTCTTTCCTCATTTTTGTCCTCCTCAAAAAAACACCAAATGAGTGACCATCTCAAATGAGAGATGGAGAAAATGCAAACCCCTAACTCATTATCACAACCCCTAACTCATTATCACAACCCCTAACTCATTATCACAACCCCTAACTCATTATCACAATTTCCAGTAGCATCACAAACAGGAATTCAACAAATTAGCTTTTTTTTTTCCCCATTAACACCATTGATTTTGCATTAATGCCACTAATATCTCCTTCTGCAGCTCCAATATTTGGGGAGCAGAAGATAATAGCCTAGTGACTTTAGGAAAGTAGTCCAATATTTATATAACCTGTTAGATAATTTAATTACTTATGAAGTGCAGCCTTCTCCACACAGTACCATGTACAAAACACCAGTACCCCTGCTGGGGACATCAAGATGTTGCTGTGTGTTTGTTGCAGAGCCAGAGTGTCACCTGTTGTCACAGAGGAAGATGGCACCATAGTCCTGGCGGTGCCTGATGACCCTGCCAATGGCCTGGTTGACAGCCCTGGAAGCTTGTTGACTGTACCACTCCCGTCCAGATAAATACTGCAAAGGGTGTGGAGGAAGAATTGACATTATTCACCAGCTAAAATGTCTTCTCTGTGCTGTACAGTCATCATTTCTTCCTAAAGAAATCATTAAAAAGAAAAAAACCCAATGTGATGTATTGAGGAACCTCTACAAGTCAAGGAAAAACCAAGCACAGGTTGACTTGAATCTCACACCTGCTCAGAAAACTCGAGCAGAAATATCCAACTTGAGGGGTTGTTTAGTGTGTGGGGCACTGACAGCCTTGGTCATGCCAGAGACTCATCATATTAAAGACCTAACAGCTATTCTGCAGGACAAAAAATAAATAAATGATAAAACCCCCCAATAAATGAACCTGCAGGCAGTCAATAGTGAAAAGCTGCCCAGCATTACCTGTGCACCTGCACCACTTCTCCTCATATCATCCAGAAACTGCATCTTGAGGACCACCCTGGGGTCCATACGAGGGGGAAAAGGGAGCCCAGTGATGATGACTCCTCGCCCGTTCATGTCTGCAAAGTCCAAACCTTCACTGGCCTGAAGAGAGAGAGTTTCCCATTAGCAACAGCACCTGAAGTGACATTTCAGAGCAATTCAGCAGCTACTGGCTTTTTTCCTCCATTAAATTAAATCCCTAACCAGGTGTAGCTTGTGAATACGTTATAAATAGTTTCAACGAGATTTTTTGCTTTTATTATCAGGACTTTAAATGTAGTTTTTTCCTCTAGGAGGCCTTGGACAAAGCATTTCTTATTCCTGGCTAAGCAGAACAGCTGTGCTCAGAAGACATCTCAAATACCAATCAATATCTCTGTTAACAAGACTCAATATGAACACAGCAAACCTTCTCTGACATTAAAAGTGACAGAATAATTCCAAAGCAATAATGGAAAGCTGCCAGAAGAGAGCTGGTTTCAGAGCTTTTGACAACATGCCTCTTTGGGTTTATCTGCTCAAATATTTCCAATTTTACAGTCATATTATTAACCCTGTGACTACAACAAAATAAACCCTCTGTCCTTCAGCTGCACGTTACTTGTACCCAGTCAGCAACAGCAAAAAGGCTCCAAGAGTAATTGATGATTTTGCAAATATTTCCACTGATAACCATAAAGTAATTGCTGGAAAATGTAAATGAAAGGCCAAACATGTCCAAGGGACCTAAAGTTAATGTATAACTTTTGAAAGCTAAGCAGTATTTTTGGTTTCCAGCAGTGATGTTCTAACATGCTTCATTACAAATGTTTCTTTTAGTCCTCCTCCAAAACAGTTGCTCTCATCTAATGGATTGAGTTCTTGGTGAGCAGCCAACAGGAGATAAAAGTAGGATGCTCATCCTCTTTCAAGAGCTCACAGATGTATCCCTTTAATAAAAAAAGGAATGAGACATATGTAAATCTGACAATTTGGGGAAAGCTTCAGGGCATCCTGCTTCTCTTTGGGTTGGGGTTTATTCCCCATGTAATTACAGTCGAGTAACAGACATGTACTGAAATCCAGAGTGATGGGTTTTTCCTCACCAACTGTATAATCTGATCTCAGATGAAGAATTGTCCACTCCATTACCTTGCCTCGACACACTGCCAGAAAAGCTGCTCCATTGGACTTGGGACAGACAACTTTGTCATAGTAGGCATCAATTACCTGAAAGAGAAACCAGTGTAAGCAAGATTCACAGAATCATTTAGGTTGGAAAGAACCTCGAGGATCATCAGGTCCAACCTTTGTCCAACATCTCCCTGACCCTTCAACCATGTCTTGAATGGTGTTATCCTCTGCACCTAAGTAGAAAGCTGCACTAGCTAAGTTTGACTTGCACACAAAGACCTGAAATGTGATTAATTTGGCTTAGGACAATTTTCTTTCCATGAGAAGCCATTTGCTTACATTGCAGTGAAACCTAGAATATAGCTGGGCAAGCAGAAAAGATTCATGTCAGCTCTTTCTGCTGAGGTAGAACATGGACTGTCCTGTGTTTCTGCAGATCCTGGAGTAAAACAAGCAAGCCAGGAAAGCAATTCAAGGGTATTATTTACTCTAAGCAAACAGAGTGGCTATAAATAAGATGACACAGCAATTCCTTAACACCCACAGCATGACAACCTGGGAGGAAATCTCAAGTTCTCCTGGACAAGATGCTGACTGCTGAAGTGAGAGCTTTCTACCATCCCCTCTACTGAGGGCACATGTATCTGAGCCATTACCACATCACTGGACTCCAACTGAAGACTGTCCAGCACAACTGGCTGCAAGAATGAAGGGAGCATCCATAGAGTTATACTTCAAAGAAGCTCTCAGAGTTTTAACTCAATGCTAAGATAAAATCTGGGTATTTCATACCCAAACCCATCTTAGAGGAGGCATTTAAACAGAAGAACAGTTCCTGGAAACGTTACAGGCACACAATGCAAATACTCAACCTCTGCAAAGCTCCCTTTGTTCCTGGGTTCCACAAACATTGGCTTCACTTCTTCTATTCTCTTAGCAAAGTCATGCTCCTGTTGACCAGACAATGAACATGTCAGAGGCAGCCCTGTGAAAGTGAGCACACAGCAGCAGCACCCACAAGAAGGGAAATACCACCACAGACTTCCCCCCCACCACAGCCTGTTCCTCTCTTGCCCAACACAGGAGGAGACAGAAGCAGACAGATGCAGTCCTACCACCACCACCACCAGTGATTCCCCACAGCTGGTGCAGCTCAGAGGTGAGGCAGACAAGAGATTTCTTTCTTTTCCTTCCAACTGGCAAGTTCCCAACACCCACCACCTCCCAGAGACCCCCTCCACAGTGAGCCCTCTGTCCCAGCAATCACTTTTAAGGAGGTAGAACAGTTCTGGTTTAAATGCTCCTCCAAGTCTCAGCAGGGACACCCACCTTGTGAGCACAGCAGCTGCAACTCTTATAAGCTAAAAAGCAATGCTCATATTGTTGTGGGGTTTTTTCCCCCCTAAATGTTGAAACACTTGGAGCAGCTGTAATTTGGAGGTGGAATAAAGAGATGTCTGGGGAACTGAAGTGACCTTTGAGATCATATCAGAGGAGGTTTTGCATTAAGATTCTTTGGGGTTTGGTTTCTACAACACTGCATTTCAATGTATTGTGATCAGAAGAAAAGAAGCCTGACCTGGGTTTCTACTTCCCACATTTTGTAACTTATTAACAAAGATTTTTTAAAGGAGTGTGGTTAGACAACATAACTACACACTGATGTAACCAAGCCACCTAATGAAGGCAGAGCAATCCACCTACCCTCCAGTATTCCAGGCTCTTATCCATGACAGGGTAGGATGGGAAGAACACCAGCAGCCCATGGGGTACAACTCGTACCAGGTTCCCTGCAGGGAGAGAGGCAAGAGGATGGCTGAGGACACTCCCCTGGGCTGGAGAACACAGGCTGCAGAGGGGAAATAACAGCACGGGCTCCTTCCAGGCTTTTCTGCTTCCCTGACATGAACATTTGTGTGTTAGAAGTGGTTTTCTCTTTAAAAATCATTTCAATAATCCTGTTGTTGAGATAAAGTTTAATACAGATGCAGTGTCAACAGAAGCACACAGAACCACAGAGTTGCTGTGGTTGGAAAGGTCCTGTGAGATCATTGAGCCCAACCAGGATGAAAGGTATGAGCTACAGCAGGCACTGGTGATGAAAAAGGTACAACAGCACCTGCCACAATCTCCCTTCTGACAGTAGGATCCATTTTCAGATCACTTTCTTCACTCTTTGTCCACTGCAGTCTAGACATTCAAAGGAATGGATGAGGCACCACAAGGTTGCTCTTGAGAGTCAAATATTATACACCTGACTGAAGAAACCATCGAGCTGGTACTTTGGGAAAGCATTTTCTCAGTGTGACCTTTGGGGTGTTCAGCTCAGCCTAAGAGCACCCTCCTCCATCTCCTTCAAACATTTAGACTCAGAGGAGACGTTAGGAAGAAGTTGTTGCCCAGGAGGGTGGGGAGACACTGGCCCAGGTTGCCCAGAGAGGTGCTGGAAGCCCCATCCCTGGACATTTGGAAGGCCAGGCTGGCTGGGGCTGTGAGCAACTGATGGAGTGGGAGGTGTCCCTGCCCATGGCAGGGGGGTTGGAACTGGAGGATCTTTGAGGTCCCTTCCAACCCTGATGATTCTATGACTCCTAGATTGAAGAGAATCCTTCCAGCCATACCTCAGCCAAGTCACACAGACACTTTTCTTTAATCCTGCCCTCATGTGTTAGAGCTTTGTAGTTCTATAGTATTAGTAAAACTTTACCAAAATAAATACTGACTTCAGGCAGGCTTGACACAGTGCCTTTAAAAATACCACATGAAACTGCCTTGACTTCTTGTGATCCTGAATTACTCTGCAAACCACACTTGGCTGCATCACCTCCACACACTGACTTTGCAGTTTGTGCCACCTCCTGACTGTGTTTAGGGACCACCAAACCCCGACACTTGGCAATAAAAATGAATTCCTCACTTGGAAATATCAAAGCAAGGCCTCAGGCTCAGTTTTGTTTGCAATTACAGCTGCCTAAGCAAGCAGAAGCACACAAACCCAGGCAGCAGCTAGATATGCAGTGCAGTCCTTCACCTTCCTCTGGCTTATGATGTCATCTTTGATAGTTCTCCCTCCAGATTTCTAAAAATCCTGTGCAACAACCCAGTTCTGAAAAGCACACATCTCACTTACCAATTGTTTTCCCCAGAGAAGATAAATAATCCTCTGAAAACCTACAAAGAAGAAAAATCAAGTAATATAACATCAGAACATCTCTTTTCTATGTTTTTCATACATATTGACTTCCTCTGATAGTCACCTACAAGCACATCCCTGCTCCCAGCTGCTCTCCTCCCTGTGGCACCACAGCAAGGACACAGAATTAGCAATGCCTTGACCACACATTACTGCTATTATTAAAAATTCTTATTATTGGCACTGGAGATGACCTAAGCTTCAATATAATCAAGACAGAACGAGTGAGAATGGGCAGCCATCTGTGTTTTGACTAACTCTGACAATTCAATGGTGGAAATTCTGCCAGAAGTGTCTGCAGATGCTGCCAAGCCTGACTAACCCCACAACTATTTACACTAATTTTAACCTTGTGCACTGAGGCTGCATGGGCAAGAGGGGTGACTCTGGTTGCTATGGTTATTATTTACCCATGGCATATCCAAGCAGCCCAGCTCTGCAAAGAGCAGCATTTAAATTTCTTCCAGCCCTCACTGAAAAGTCACCAGTTCCCTCATGCCTTTGCTGCTTTCTTTGCAGTGCCCTGGAGTTTTGCATACTGCTTTCCCAGGAAACTTACAGATGCAGGGGAAAAAAAGGTAACATTTATTTTTTTAAGGCCTAAAACCACTGGTAACACCACAAAGATGTTGTCAAAACAGAGCAGACGCTGTGAATTCCCTTCTGAGGGAAAAAAAAGAGTTCTAGCCCTTAGGGGAAGGGGATAATCCCCAACCTTCTGCCTTCAAAAGATGGTATCTTGATCTCTCTCAGCCCCTCCAGTCCCAAATTTTCAACAGCAGTGGTTAAAGAGTGTTGTTGTTCATCTCACTGTTTATCCAAGAACTACAGAGACATCTGATTTCACCAGCACCCAAAGTGTTGGAACCCAAGACTTCAGCCCCAAATCCCCTGTGGAATTTACCTTCTTTCATAGGTAGAAGTAAGCACAGTTCCATCAGGTCCCTTGGGGATGATCCCAACCCAGAGCTGGTGTTTATCAATAACATGAGGATTCTCCAAGCACACAGGAAAAGGGCTAAAGGAACACAGAGGTAAGATCCCAGTCAGACTCAGGATATGATTCCCTAATTGCCCACCAGTTGAAAACACTCAAAACCCCTGAGATAAAACCTCCAACCAGGAGAGCTGATGGTGCATTTTCAGGACTTACATCTGCATTTCCATTGTGAATGATGAGAGGGGGGAGAGAGTCCCACTAGTGAGGATAATGGTCCTGACTCCCTGTCGAACCAGCTCGTGCATGCTGTACCCAGGGCTGAAACACCAGTAGCTTAAGGTCTTCCCTGGGTCACAAGGAGAGAAAACAGTAAGAAGCAAGTTTAAGTGGAAAAATTGGCAATATAGCACATTGCACTGGGCTGCTGAAAGTCCAGGCTGGCACCTAGAGCTTGAATTCCAGGCGTGTGGCATGTTCTCCTTTGGTCCTTCCCAGATTTAATTGCTGAAAATATGATTTAAAAGGTCATTGCTCCCTCACACCTTAAGTAGATCACACTTTTAATCAAAAGATGGTTATAGAAAAGACAGAGCATCAGATTTTTTTGTCAGCAAGTAACAGGCAGGTAGAGCAGATAAAACTGAGTCCTCCATCCACTCATTCATGTCCTGCTGCTGAGGACAACTGGAAGGGGAAGCAGCACAGCAGCAGAACTGCAGAATGCTGGGATGAAGGACAAATGACTTGAGTTACTGAAACAAAATCAAAGTCAATAATATCTCCATGCCTGCCCTTGCTCGAAGAGAGGAGAGCCCCTTCTCCACCAGGAATTTCCAATGGAGCTAAACCTTGCACCCAAACGTTGGCTTCTCCTCACAGTCAAACCTTTCAACTTCTGCCCAAAGCTTTTGTGGGTTGGGGATATACAATAAGTGACTCTGAAAATCTGCTGTACTGTGAATCATCTCCAGGAAGGATGTAAAGAAAAATGAGTAAATCACACCAGTCCTTTCTCTCGTGGCTCAGCTCAGACCCTGGTCTCACTGAAACCTTAATAACAGTTTCTCAGAGACAGTCAAAGGAACAAGAGAATGAAACAATTGCCTGTGTCAAGAACAAGAGCAGCTAAATAAAACAGTGGCTCTTGTTTCTGTTTCTAATTCTGGTTTGTAAGGTTAGTTTCAGTTAAAAAAAAAAAACCAAAACCCATCCAGCATCCACATATCATGTGCATGAGTTTTAAAGGCACATGCTTCATTCATTCATTCTCCTCCAAAGGGAGCTGACAGCCTCAGGAAATCCCCAGCAATACGTGCCCAGTGAGTCACTCACTGCTTAGGAATACAGAACAACATTTATTTCAAGCTAAAGTTTTTATCCTTCCACCTCATTTGGCCAAATCCATCCACAGATGATGCCTGAATTCTACACAGGAATAACACGGCCAAGTTTAGCAAATTCTGTCTCTCTGATTTATGCCAGGAATTGGTGTAAATTAGTGAGGATCTGCACAGGGACAGCCCAGGAAGCAGCTACAGACAGGAGCAAAGTCACTTATGGCAGGAACCTAAGAAATTCCAGCAAAAAATCAAACTGTGCTGATACGGGATGGCCTGGAAGAGAAGAACATCAACCACTCAGCACCTGCCTCAGCAATGCTCAGTTTGAGCTGCTCTGGAACCCTGCAGGAGAGCTGCCAGGCACCAGTTCCTGGAGAAGCTGGAATTGTGGCACATCTATAACCTGGTCTTTAAGGTTAATATTAAATCCATTGTGAAGGTCCCATTCAGGGGCAGGAAGCAGTGGCTGTTACCCACAGCTGATCTCTGCAGCAGCTTTCTCCATCCCTGGGACAAGGGGAGCTCATCCATGGAGAAACTGTTTACTAACAGTTTACAACATGGTTGTTTAGAGCAAAGCAAGTATTCAAAGAGGATTTGATCTTAATGTAGAACTGCAATGGTTTAATATTGCATATATCCATCTGTGCCCTGAACCAAGGGCCAGGGCAGTAACCTCAGCAGCCAGCCCCAGCTCAGCCACTTCTCCCCAGTTATATTTAGCCTAATTCTATACAAATAGGGCTCCAAGTGAAGAATTTCCACCAAGCTCTTTGAAAATGGCTTTTTGACAGGTTTGCATTATTTCTGTACTACCTGCTATGCCACTACAGGAAAGTGGAGGCTTGATCAGTCTTGTCTGCCCTCTGCTAGTCTCAACAAATTTCTCCTCTTTTGCATAGGTGCTTGCAAATGCTGGTTTTATTTGAAAATAAATATATCAGCATGTGTTTACTAAACCACTGAGGAATCCTGAGACTCCTTTGTACTGGTTTTGGGTAGAAACCCTCCAAATTATGCAATAAATCTGAAGTGTTCCTATTGGCCTTCTCCTGCACTCCAATTGATCCAAATCCACTTAGAAAATTGCTGTAACTTCAAGCTCCAGTTGAGCAACATCTCAGGGGAAAGCTCTTTGTGGATCAAACATCACACTCTGAAACACAACTGGGTGCAAACATTTATGGGCAAAACCCACTGAATTCATGGAAACTCACTCTTTGAAAAAAAAAAAAATGTTACTTTTGTCCTGAAGAGAAGGACTTGTGCAAAACAAACAATGACATTCTCAAGAGCATTTCACTGAGGAGTGAAGTAGATAGTTACAAGGCAAGGGATTTACAAAGATCCTTGCAGAGTCTATTCAGAGGGCTGAGGTGAAGGGATCTGCACCTGTCTTCTCTAATCAGAAAATGTTGGTTTCCATCTAACTGTATTAAATAGAGAATAAATTAAATTATCAAAAAGAATGAATGTTGAAATCCAACAGAGCCAAGCTTGGTGCTGCTTTAAAGGAGCCTTTGATTCAGAAGCCAAGTCTCATTTCTTCTAAATAGGCTGTTCTGAAGCATAGTTACACTGAGGGAGCTCCAGATGCCAAGTGCTGCTGAGGATAAGGAACAAAACAGGTGGGAGGAGAAGGACAAATCTCAGCTGAACAAGAAGAACTGAGAGTAGAGTTGAGGCTCAGACTGTCAAGAACTGACAACGTGCCCCTGAGAACTTCCGAAGCTGCTCAAAAGGTTGGATCTCAGGGAAGGTCACAGTGCCCTGGGGCACCTGGCATGGCTTTTGCTGGCTAACAATCCACATTCTCAAGTGTAACTTCTCTGGCACATCCCCCAAACCTTTACTACAGAGCTTCAGAATGAGCCAACCCAATGTAACACCTCCGTTGTACATGAGTAATTTCAAGAGAGATTAAGGATTTTCATGGAATTAAAGCTTATAGAACTCCTGGTACCTTTTCAATATCCTATCTATACATGAATCTGCTTCTTGGAAAAAGTAGTTACAGTCTTAAGACTAACTTGTGTGTTTAACATGTATAGAACTGATATAATGATTACAGAACATTTCACAAGCCTCACTGCCAATCCTGGAGGGTTTCCCCTCCTTGGGCTGGTCTGAACATTTTCTCTACACCAGTATCAGCAACCATTCCATGATAGAGATGATTTTCTTTCACTGGAGTAAATTGCCCTAGAAGAACCCCAGCAGTGCACAAAGCAGCACTGGTACAGGAATGTTTTATATTGAGATTTTTTTGCCATCTCCCCTTTAAAGGAACTATAGAAGTGAAAAGCATCTCCTGGACTCATCGTAGCCACGGTGGAGCTGTGCTTGGAAACAACACTGAAAGGAACCCCTCAAACAATCCTGGAATTCTTCACAATTAAAGTCTCAGAGCCAAGAGAGCTCTGGGGATGCACATGGGGGATGTCTTCAAGTGTCTTATTTCAACCAGCAAGGAGCAGTTGAGTAGTGTCCAACCAGCTTCTGCATGAGCCCCCCAAGACTGACCCTGTACCTTGTTTTTTTGTAGAGGAGGAATTCCAGAGATCTGTCCTTTGTTTCCTTTTCTGGTTACTGTCATCCAGATGAATGTGTACCTGAAGGAAGAGAACAAACACTTCTAGAGGTGGCTACAGGAGTGAACTTGGACTTCACCCCTCAGAAAAGCTACCCCATATAAGGGGTAGGTAATTAGTGCCACTTTTAGAGCATACAGTAAGGTCAAATTTATTTCCTGTCTCATTCTTTTGTTTCCAGTCATTACCTATCTAAAAAGCAGCAAAGAATTCTATCTCTATTTAACCAGCCATTTTGAGTCAGTCTATGGGAGAAACTGTCCCTTGGCTGCCCTGAGCAGAGACAAAAACCCCAATTATTTAGGAATCATCCACCAGAACAAAACATGCAGACTAGGGAAAAGCAAATGACTTTGTTAGAAAGACTTGCTTCATTTGGCAACACAAAGAGTATCAAGTCTTAAAGTTCATGTAAAAGTTAACCTTTTATCTAAAAATTATCTGTTCCTAGAATTCATTATAGCTTCACAGCCCCTAAATCCCAAACTCTAAATAAATGATAAGGACTCCCAAGGGGAGGTTCAGTGGCTCTACTCTATTTGCTTGGTAAAGTCAAGAGAGCAGATTATTGGAAGAACACGTCAATCCTTGACCAATATCCAGTATTCTCAATAATCCACATTTCCTGCCCTTTCCTAATGTCATTTTAGAGTTTCTTTAAGCATTACTGGGTGGCTTCCCTTTTTCCTTGGAACTTCAGCTAAGCACAGCTCCTTTGGTGGATTGTTGTTGTTGTTGTTGTTGGCTTTTTTGGTGGTGTTTAACTTCTGGAAGAACTTACACACCCTCCCTGTAATCCCCATCATCATTTGCTGTCCCACCCACATCCTTCCAAGTCTTGGGTACACCAAGCACAGACCCTAAATGCCAGTGGGGAAAGATGTAGAGCACAAAGCACCCCCTACCTTGTAATATTTAGATATTGACTGATGTGGTAGGAATCCCGTGGTGCCTTCAGGAGGATCAATGTGGAACACTGTCTGCAAAACAGATGTGACCAAATGGAAAGATTCAACAACTGTTCCCAGAAAAATCCCTCATGTATCTTTGGCACATGAGAATTATCTCCACAAGGCTGCTGAGATAACCTTAAATACATCTCCTTGCTCCAACTATGAAGGCAAGACAGAGAATCATGAATAAATACATTTTTTAACAGACAAATCCTGCCCCTCCCATTGTTCCCCAAAGTGCATTTCAGTATTTAAATATATCCAAGCTACACAAACAATAGTGTTACTATTTCCACTGTGCCTGACTTGTGGCTGTGGATAAACAAACATGAGACCACAGAGTCACAACAGAGTGTAAAAGATCTTTTTGAATTCCCCTGGCTTGACATTTCAGCCATGACACACTAATAACACCCTGCTTAATTAAAAAAAACCCCAAGTTGTAATCCTACCTGGCTGTCCACATATTAAATTAAAAGCACCTATCAAGTTTTCTGCCCAGTTATGCTCCTTCCCCTTTCCTGTCTGAGATGCCTCATGACTAAGGGTGATGGTCCCTCAAACGTGGCATTCTGCAGTGAAAACAGCTGTGGTTCTCAAATATTTATAACTTCTGTCAATTACTCTAAACAAAATCTCTCCAGGCATTTCAAAGGAATTATTCAAGTTCATTAATATACCAGCTAGTTGCAGCAAGCAACGTGTTCACCACCAGCCACACAACAAAAGTACAATTCCTGAGAAATAGCCAGAGATTGGGTGCACAAAAAAAAAAGATTGTGGGAAGTGTTTTAAAAGGAAGAAAAAAGTTTATTAATAATAAAGATGAGCTGGTTATAAATGGCCTGGAAGACAAGGCTCAGCAACAAGAAAGGACTGCCTTTAACAAGGAAGGCTCTGTGACCTGCTCCTACTTAAAACTAGCTCAAGATAATGAAGTATCACGTGGAGGATGATTTGCAGTAACTGCCTTTGTGTGTCCTTAACAGCAGCAAAGGGATCTCAGCTTGCAGCAGAATCTCTCCCAGTTCAAGCCCCCCTTCATCTGGCACACAGCCCATTATCCCAGACCCACAGCACACCCCATCTGGGGGCTCCAGTCACTGGGACCAGCCCTGGCTTCTACTTCTCAATCCTCTCAGCTTTGAAACCCAGGGAACTAACAGAGGCTGAGAGAGCTGGGGCTGTTCAGCCTGGAGAAGGCTCCAAGGAGACCTTCTGGTGGCTTTTTCAGTACTTTTTACACTCCTGTGCTTCCTCTAAGCAGAGATGAGGCTTGTAAGCAGCACATTTTCCAGCAGGAACATCTCTGATGTCCAGGATTTCTGTAGAAGTCTGCCAGTTAATCTATTAGGCTACCAGGGAGAGAACAAAACCAGAACTACAGTGGCACTGGCAGCCACAACAGACTTGACCATCATGGAATTTCTTGCATGAGTGGCTTAGTTATAACTTTTAATGATAAAAATATAATCATCCTGAAACCAAGAGAGAAAAGCAATGATTAGCATGTTCAAATCCCCCACCTAAGGAAGGAGGGGAAAGATCTTTGTGATCCAGAAAAACCCACAAGACTTTTTCCACTGTCAGGAAAAGGTCCAACTCAACCTGATGCCCAGGAGCTCAGGCCAAGATGATGCTCTGAAAGCACCAAGTTCTGGGAATATATTAAATTTAATGCCAAGCATCTGCAGATTTTTCCAATCTGTAACACTAGGGCTAAGATGTGATTTTGCTTGAACTTTAAGCTGTCCAAACATTCCACTCTTTGAGTGTCACTGAAGAATATCAGAGCTTTGGTCAACTTCAGAGAAGCTGAAATGGGATTTCAGGTCCCTGGTCCACTGGACCTTCTAATTATATTATTAGATGGGTTTTATTATTTATTATTATTATGGGTTCTTCATGATCCATGTTTTGTGAGTGCACAACAGGGAGAGGATGAGCAGCAATATATGGACACCTCCAAGTGTCACTTTTGGTCCCTGTGGTATTAAAAGATTTATTTTACAGATTCCTTAATTTAAGTGGAAAAAAAATACTGTTAAATTATCTTTTCTTTGCTTATTTTTGCCACAGCCTGTCCTGTTATTTCATGAGGTCTCCTAATCCCAAATGTTGCTGCCAGAAAGTAAAGAGCTCAATAACTCAGCTCCACCTGGTGGAGGCTAAAACCAAAGTTAAATGAAGTATCTCCAAAAAGGGACATTGAAAGTGAAAATAACAACCATCAAAGTAGATGGTCCCATGAGGCAGCAGCTTTCTCCTCAGAACCCCACAGGTGTCCATCCCAAGTGTTCACACAAGCAAGGATAAAACAGAGCCAACATCTTTCCCCATCTTTTCAACCCAGTGTTGTATCCTTCAGGCAGATGAGAAGCTGTGTTAATTATTTACCTGGATAATATCCGAGAGCTTGTGCAATCCAGATGTATTGACAAATACCCCAGTACCTGGAGAGAATAACACAGCATTACAACACAAACCTACAGCCATCTGCATATAGCATATAACATCTGGACAGCTCAAGACTCTGAATACAATGACTTGAAAATATTATCTGAAACAAAATTATTTCAAGTTTTTCCATCATTATCCAAGGTGCAAGGAGAAATATCCAGCATCCCAAAGGAAGTTTCATGTCTCTGACCATTAGGAAGCTGTCACCTGACACAATAACAAACTTCCTCAGACTCCTCTACATTAGGAAAGGAGATAAGAACATAGGAAATGCCCCAATGACAGGAATTTGGGATGCTGAACAGAGGCATCTATTAGGCTAGGGCATAAACAGCCTGAAAGGAGAAAGACTCTGGGGGGGGGGGGAAAAAAAAGGAAGGACAGATGGAAGAAGTTCTTCACTCTGAGGGTGGTGAGACACAGACACAGGTTGCCCAGAGAGGTGCTGGAAGCATCTCTGGAAGTTTAAGGCCAGGCTGGCTGGGGCTGTGAGCAACTGCTCTAGTGGGAGGTGTCCCTGCCCATGGTGGGGGGTTGGAACTGGATGATCTTTGAGGTCCCTTCCCACCCTGACAATTCTATGACTCTCATTCTGTGTGTTCCCAAAGGATGCACCTGCAGGATGGACAGGCCATGCTCCAGTCTCCACAGACTGGCCTTGCTGGCTCAATGCTCTCACTGGAGAGTCTCCTGGGAAGAACCAACTAGATAATTTTCTTGGCATGTGTGGAAGTTGGAGACTTTTGTTTGCAGAAGGGAAAATTAAAACCAAGCTGCTCATAGACAGTAGAATAAATCTTGCTAAATCACAGAAAAACAACACATTAGGTAATTCCCAACATTGTTTCATAACTCCATGAAGAACTCCAGACACTAAAAGTGCCATCAGTGAGATGTCTACAAGCTCCACCACTAATTCTTCTGGTTTTGGAGCAGAAATCCCCTATGTGTGCACTTGCATGTACACACAAATATTGGTACATGCTCAGGTTTGGGCAGAAAGTGGTTCTGAAAACTAGTTCTGCTGCATGAACAGACATAAAACAGGTTTCCCAGCAGAGGACTTCACAGCAGGTCTTAATAAAATGACACATGATCTCAGATTTTCTCCCTTAAAAGCTTTAAGATTTAAATCTAAACAGAGAAGCCTTTCTCCTCCTCTTCCCAAACAATGCAAACTTCCCATGACTTGTATTTCAGAGGAAAGTGAGTGAAACAACAGATTAACACTTACGGCCTGAAAGAAACTGTAAGATCTGCTCCAGGGACTCCAAGAGTGAGGATTTGGTCTGGAAAGTTATTTGGGCCTCTGCAAACAGATCAAAGATGTAGCTGCAAATGACAAAGAGAAAGCACAAATGGGTAAACACCATAAATAACCACAGGGACACAATTACTGTGACTCTTTTATAACAAAAACAATTTCACCATCTAGCATCAAAACATGTTCTTGTCTCCATGGGAAAGAAACTTACAAGGACAAAAATAAGAGAGCAAACAATATTGACTTGACAGAGCCCATACTGACCACATCCTCCACATTTTCCATGATTTCTCTATCACTCATGCAGTTTCCACGGGGTTTTTACAGTGTACAATACCCATGAGCCTAAAATAGACTTGCAGATGTCTGAGGTACCTCAAACCAGATCACTGCAGCACTAGCACCTCTGTTTAAACCATGACATGGAATGTAAAGAGGTGAGGAGCTTCTTCCAGTTCAGAATAACTACGAGTCTACACACAGCAGAAGACTTTGAAACACTTTAAAAGGGAGTTCCACCTGAAATGATGACTAAGGAAACCCAAAACCTTGACCCCCAGTTTCATGTGGGTCCAGAATTTGCTGCACTTCTATATTAATGAGAAGAATTTACCTCCCATCTTTGGTGACTCCACTGTCATTTGGTGGCAGCTCCACGGCATCAATGGCACTTTCTAGTTGAAGGAGAATTTCTTTAAGAGAAACAAGAGAGAAATAAAGTTAAAGAGTTCAGGGGAACTCACATCTGGGAACCATCTAAGGCTCTTTTTCAAACATGCTTTAGTACAAAGGGTGTTTCCAAAGGCAGTAACAGCTGTCTGGATTCTGTAACCACACCAAACTGATCAAACCCCATTTCCTAGATATCACCTCTAAATATTCATAGTCAGCTTTAAGAACTCCTATGACCTCAATTCTTAGAAGCTGTTGAAGTTGTCAGCTAAATGTTAAACTCTCCTCTATAGAAAGGGAAAGCTGTTCTTGGAAATGTTTTGTAAACATGAGACATCTCAAGCTCTCACTATTAACCTGATGTAGCACCATGTTCCCATAGCAGAATGATGCAGCTAATACAATTCCAGCAGACTAACAAGATTAGAAAACAAAGGGACTTCCAGCAAAGGAGGATGCAATGCATTCATCTGCCAAATCCCTGACCTTCTTGGGAAAAGCCTGTAAACAGGCCACAGAATTCTCTGGAAAAAAAAGAGACAACTTCAGCTTCCATGAATTTCTCAGTTACAAGTCACAGAAATGCTGCAGGAACCTCATTTATAGCTGGTGACCTTTTGAAACTGTTCCAAAACCAATTCAGGAAGTGACCTTACTCTTTATCTTCGCTATATCTTCAAGTTCCATGTTCAGTCCTGTGGGAGAAAGGAAAGATTTCAATCAAAAGGGATGTTTCATGTGTGTTTCATTCCGGGTTTAAAGAAGTTATGGATACCATAGACCTGTGTTTAGAAATCTTCTGTATCCCACTCACTCTCTTTCATAACCATTGGTTTGGCCAAATCTTTTCATGTTTGCCTGGCCGTGGTTACTAATTAACAATGATTTATTTACTAATGAGAGTAAATTTTCCAGAATCTGTCAGGAAAAGTTAACTTGAGTTCATGGCAGCAGCACCCCTGTAATCCCAGTGACAGAGCTGTGGTGGGGAACTCACCTGAACTGGCCAGCTCCATGTTGAACTCTGCATTTATCTCATTCTGTTGAACTACTTTGGCTTGCTCCTCCAGCACCACGTTGACAGCATCCATGGCTGAAGCCAGGTCGTAGGGTGTCAGGTCAAAGGATGATGACTCCTCACACAACTTCTCCTAGAACATCAAGGAATGAAGCATCACTTGGGCTCTGTTTGCTCAGGCAATTTCATAGATGACAGAGTCCAGGCCACCAGGTTTGATTTAATTTCTGATCTCTGGCTCAGGAGAGATTGTTCATTTTATAAGCACCTGTTACTAGGAACCCTTTTTTCTGAAATGTAGACATTTCACCTCAAACACTCAACCATTCCCACCTAGCAGCACATCACTGCCAACATTACAACCCCTCTTGTTTTCAGAGTTGTCACCTCCTCTGTGTTCTTAGTGTCCAAGGACTTAAACCACAAAGCTTTAACTGTCATGGAAACAGGAAACATTAAAGATAATGACCATTAAGGACTGAAATAGCCAAGTACAGATTTTAGGGCCTGTTTTAACAGGGCATGGGCCCGTTTTTCTCTTTCTTTAAAGACTGAAAAATGGCCACAGAGCAGAATAAACTCACCACGTTGTGAGCTTCATCAAGGATTATCACAGTCCCCTTCAGGTCCAGGTTGTGTGCCCTCCGGCTCTGAAGACAAGAGAGAACAAGGGGGTTGGAACTGGGTGATCTTTAAGGTCCCTTCCAACCCAAACCATTCTATGATTCCATGAAAAATACTGCACAGTGTGTGCCTGGAGATGTGTGTTCAGGAGGTGAATATCAAACAAGGGCACCACATTCTGCAAAGCTAGTTCTAGAAAAATAGCAAAACCTCAACAAAACAACAAAGAAAAACTATTTCTGAACTGTGAGGAAAAAACTTTATAGAGAAAAAACACAAAATCACATCCTCTGCAGCTCTGAATTTGGTTTTGGTTCAGAACCCTGGTTCTGAACAGGGTTTTGGTGAGTTTTGAAGTATATCACAGAATATATTCACTCACTATGCATCAGCTCCTCACAGCTCACCCACTAAAGGCCAATGCAAGATAAATAGAAGAGCAATTGCATTTAAAAGCAAAAATATGTTACCTTTGAGTCTAGTAAATAGTTGTAAGGCATAAAAATAATATCTGCTTGCTGCTTCAGGCTCCGAGAGAGATAATATGGACAAGCTCTGTTTAAAAAAGAAATAGTACAAACTACAAATACTGAGTGCTCTCACCATCCATGTGCTATGGTTCATACAACTGAGAACAATGAAACCACAATGTGGCATCTTCACAAGGGGGAGGAAGGCCCAAGGGGATTACTCACCTGTGCTTGTTCCCATTTTTAACCAAGTCTTCAATATCCATGATTGAGTCAATCAGTTCTTTCTCTGTGCACTTTTCTGTGGAAAAATAACCACATTACAACCAGGAGCTGGGGTAAAGGTATCACACAAAGATGTTCCTACCCTGATCATCTCACTCACCCACTTCCTAACACTTGGAAGACATTAACACAGAGCAAAACACACACAAACATAGATGTGTACACACAGGCAGAGCTCATCAGCTCTTCCCAACCCCTTCATCTGCCTAGCAAGGCTCTCCAAGAACCAGGGCTTGACCTCCATGGTCAAACTCACCTTCCACATTGTTGTAGAAGTGACAAGCACGAGCCATCACCTTCATCCGGCACATGTAGATCTGTAAAACACACCATATTTCAGCCAGGAGCAGCTTGTCAAGCACTGGAAAGCATGTCAAGGGGTGAAGAGCTGGTAGTTCTCTGTAACACCAGCTCATGAATAAATGCTCATCACCATCCTTCAGTTTTAAAACCATGAGCACCTTAAAAGTGAATCTCTCACACAACACAGAAGACTCAGATGAAATTTGGCTGTGCTTTGCCAAGTTTAAAACAGTAATTTTTAATATTACTTGTAAAAATCAAGGTAAATCAATCACTGAAGCACTGTTTTGAAGTTATTGTTGCTCTGGAAGTGGCAGGTCAGAAAGTAAACTACAAACTATTAACTCTCATGTTCTGTACACAAACGTCCTTCTCTAGATGGAAAAACAGACTCAGAATTCAACTTTGCACTCACAAAACTAGAAACTTAATTCCTCAAAACACATTTACAACTCCTCTCTTTCCCTACAGCCTCCAGTAGTTAAATGATGCCAGAGTGAAGGTTTCCAAGAAGAAAACCCCTTTGTGCTCTCTCTGGGGGTGTTTCTCTGCTCTCACCTGCATGTGGTTGCTCTCCAGGCGCTTCACTTCAGGATTGATGCAGAGCTGCTCCCTGGAGCCCAACACACAGATCTTTGGCCTGTTCAAACAGAACACATGAGGCTGATGTCAAAAATCAGGGAAGAAAGAAGAAGACAGTTGTATGTGCCTAGGTTGGGTATCATATAAGCAAGAGTGAAAGGTTCAGGAGAAATAGATGAGCCAAAAAAAGGGTGAGAAGCAGTAAATTTGTCTGTAAAAGCAAATGAGTCTGTAACAACTAACATGTTATTTGACTTTTTGGTACCACCCTTGTGGGTGAGAATAAGCAGCAGGGGCTAATGAGTGGCAGTTTACATCATCCACCACAAAACTGGGGCTCTGTTATGACAGCTCAGCCAAATAACCTGGGGGTTGTCACCTCTCTATTCCAGAGCTGGCCAGGATCCTCAGAGTAAGGTTAGGACAAGAAATAATGTGCTACAAACACTCACAATACTTTTTTTTGCTTATTACAAGGCTGTGTCTTTACAAGAGACACATAAAAAATGATTATTGCCCATTCAAGGAGCTCAGTCAGTACAGTGACATCTCAGCTGAAAACTGATAGATTGTGAAGAAAAAAAAAATCACAAAGTTCTTCATAAATTTACATCAGGAATTTACTTAGTAACAGCTTCCCTCAAAGAAAAGCAGCAGGAAAAAAGAGAAAAGAAAAAAAGGTAATTTTAGATGTAAATGTGTGAAGTAAAGAATCAAAACCAAACTAAATTCAGGAAATTCAATAATTGAAAGAGATAACAGGAGCTGTGAAGTACAAAAAACCCAAACAAACCAGACCCAACAACAAAGAGATCCACGTTCTATAAATGCACATTAAGGGAACTACATTTCAGTGGATATCAAGTTTTTATCCATTCAACCACATAAGTTTAAATAATAACTAAACCAGATGTAATTCTCCACCTTTTTTTGAATAGAAACATTATCCTAAATCATATTTACCTGTAGACTGTGTTCTTTAGCTCATTAATGACCTGGGTAAGTTGTGAGTGAGTCCTGGAGGCATAAATTATTTTAGGTACATCAGTGTAATAAGCTGCCAAACAGAGGAGAAAAAAAAAAGCAGGAAAACATTATTATTATGGGAAGAACTGGTGGTATTTTTAGCCTCCTTTCCCAGCTGGTACTATGGTAACAGTTTGCCTTGCAGAGCCAGCAAGACATTTTGTCATCTATTCACACAAAATGAGCTACAGGAGTTTCTGATGTAAGGAAAAAAACATGTTAAACATCTTTAAAAGTTTTAACAAGATGTGAAACACTAGAGGTGGGGAGATTGAGATGAGACCTTAGGAAGAAGTTCTTGCCCAGGAGGGTGGGGAGCCACTGGCCCAGGTTGCCCAGAGAGGTGCTGGAAGCCCCATCTTTGGACATTTAGAAGGCCAGGCTGGCTGGGGCTGTGAGCAACTGATGTAGTGGGAGGTGTCCCTGCCCATGGCGGGGGGGTTGGAACTGGATGATCTCTAAGGTCCCTTCCAACCCTGACAATTCTATGATTCTATGAACCTGCCCTTCAGCTGCTGAACAACAGCCCCGTGACTTGTGTAATTACACACTGCTTACAAAAGGATAAAAGCAAAATGTTCATTAACAGCCCTGGATGGAGCACAGAACTGATGGCACTTACTGGGGGTGTCAGCATCGGTGGCAGCGCTGCCCCAGGATGCCAGGGGCCTGTCAGGGAAGAGCTCCCCCCCGCCCAGGCGCTGGGCGATCTTGCGGGCAGAGATGGTGTCCTTGAAGTGCTCCCGCCAGGCCAGGGTGGAGCAGAGCAGGCACAGGGTCTTCCCCGTGCCCGTGGGGCTCTCCAGGATGCCATTTACCTTCTTGGTTGGAGGGAGAGAAAGGGAAAAAGGGAAGAAATGAGCAATGAAGCTGGTGAGAGAGGTGTGGAGAATGTCATATGAGGAGCGCTGAGGGAGCTGGGGTTGTTGAGGCTGAGGAGACCTCATTGCTCTCTACAAATACCTCAAGGGAGGGTGTGGTGAGGCTGGGGTTGGGCTCTTCTGCCAAGGAACTAATGACAGGACAAGAGGTGATGGCCTCAAGTTGCCCCAGGGAAGGTTTAGATTGGACATTAGGAAGAAGTTCTTCACTGACAGAGTGGTCAGGCACTGGCCCAGGCTGCCCAGGGAGGTGCTGGAGTCACCATCCCTGGAGGGGTTCAACAAACCAGTAGATGTGGAGCTTTGGGACATAGGTCATGGACTAAGAGTACAAACTCAAACCCCAGATATTTAAGGACACAAGGATGACTTGTTTGGCTTTTTTTCCTTTCCCCAAGTTAGGCAGAAATATCCTATGGGCATTTTTACTGACTGCCACCTTCTGGGATTTTGATAACTATACCATAAAATAAAAATAGAGTCAAAGAAGGTCTGAGAACATTTAGAGAAGGCAGGATACAGACAACAAAAACTAAACTTGAGCTGTGACAACCTCTTTTTAGAGGAGCCTTTTATTAATTCGAAATAAATCGCAGGAAACGAACCAAAAGGCCTCGGGGGGGAGGCACTCACCTTCTGCAGACACTCGATCACCTTGGCCATGTAGGCCTCCTGGCACTCGTAGGGCTGGAAGGGGAAATCCACCGTGATGCCGTTCAGCGTGATCCGGGGCATGGTGCCCCTCGAGTCCCTGTATGGAAGCGCAGCAGCCCCGTGATCCCCCCGCCGACTCCCCCAGAGCAGAGACCCGGAACGGGGGAGGTCCACAGCACCGCAGCCCGGGCAGGAGGCTCCCGGGCACTCGGGGCCCAGCTGCGGAGGAGCCAACCCGGTCTGTAACCGAAGACGTCCCGCCCGGGCTCGGCCCGAATCCCAGGACCCCCCACCCGCTCCGGTGCGGCCTGGCCCCGCTCCCGGGATCCCCTCCGCTCGCTCCGGTGGGGCCCGGCCCGTGACCTAGGATCCCCCAGTCCTCTCCGGCAGGGCCTAGTCTACGCTCACCGAACCTCCCACCCTCCCCAGCCCCATCCACGCTCCCGGGAACCCCCCGCCCTCTCCGGTGCGGCCTAATCCGCGCTCCCGGGACCACCATACCCGCTCCGGTGCGGCCTGGCCCGCGCTCCTGGGGCCGCCGGGTCGTACTCCCAAGACCCCCAACCCGCTCCGGTAAGGCCTGGCCAGCATTCCCGGGCCCCCCAGCCCGGCGGCGGCTACCACAGGACCGGCGGCAGCTCCGCCCGCCCCTCACCTCCGGCTGCGCCGTTCGGAATCCCCGCGCCTTGATCACGTGCCCCTCCCGCTGCCCACCTGACACGGCGGCGCGTGCCTTCCGGCGGGCGCTCTCACGAGCTCTCACGAGACCTACGCCGTTGCCCGGGGAACGGGGCGGGGCCCAACATGGCGGCGGGGCCGGGGCCTGGGCCTGGGCCGGGAGGAGCAGGCGGGGCGGGGCTGGTGCCGCTTTCTGTGGGCTGCGATGGAGGCCCGAGGTGTCCCCGGCAGGAGGGGACTGAGTTCGGTGGGAGTTGGGCCTGGAGGGAAGCGGGACCCGGGCCTGGAGCGATGTCCCCGCCCGTTAGACGCGGGGTGGTTCAGCTGGAGGGTCCCTCAACCGCTTCCCCCCGCTGAGCCCGGGGCGGGGGTCACGGTTCGGCCCCGGAAAGGCAGCAGGTTGGCTGTAGTTGGTAAAAGTAGAGAGATAGCTGCTTTTAAGGAAGGAATTTTTGGCACTGAGGGCGGTGAGAGCCTGTGCCAGGTCGCCCAGAGAGGTGGTGGCTGCACCATCCCTGGAGCCATTGCAGGGGAGGTTGGGCTCTGAGCAACCTGAGATAGTTGAACATGTCCCTGCTCCCTGCAGGGACCTTTAAGGGTCCCTTCCTACCCAAAACAGGCTGTGATTCCATGATTTCTAAAACCTCTCAGCCCTGTTGGGTTCCCCTGGAGTGTTTGAGTGCTCCTGGGTGAGGACCTGGCCTCGTTTCTCCCCTTTGTTAACCACTCGCAGGAGCCCTGAGATAAGTGATGCCCTTGACCAGGATTTGTCTCCATTATGCTGCAGTCAGGGAGGTGTTGGACAAAGGTTGGACATGATGATCCTAAAGGTCCTTTCCAGCCTCAATGATTCTGTGATTCCAGCTCTGAGCTGCTCTGAGGGGTTACGTGGTTTGTGAGGCTCTACCAAACCATGAAGGGGTTTCAGTAAGTGTGTGCACAGGGTTTACCTGGATCCTCACTTTTAGAAACCATATTTTATGCTTTATATGAGGAATAAAATATTTTACACTCATCTCTCACTACTTTATTGCTGCATCTCACTCTGTTAAACAGTTACTGCATGGCTGTAGAACAGGACGTGTCTTGTTTTATTGTCAATTTAAACCAACTTCATTCCTATCAAGCTTCATTGCTTGTTTGGATGTAAAGTGTCCTGATACTTAAAGAAAAACAGCTCTTCAAAGGAACACACTTTAAATTGAGCATATTATGTAATCTGGCCTCTTCTCTAACTTCTGGTACATTCTGTGTCTTCCAGGTGCTGGGTTGGGAGAGCTCGGGGGTGTTGATGTTTTGGTTGCCAGCCTTTGAACTTGCCTGATTGTTTTTAATTAACTGTCTTTAATTGTAGTGGATGTTGTTGCTCCTTCAGACCTTGCCTGTGCTCCACCTGAAATGTTAAAGTTGATTTTGTTCATGTCTTCTGACTGTTCAATCTTTAATAGATACCAGCAAGATAAAGCTGCGGGAGAAATGACTTTGTGGCAGTTATAAAATGAGAGTGGGGGGTAAAGTATTTATAATGGGGAATAAAATATTACCCCAATATAAATATCTGGAGTACTGGTCGTTATTATTCCCCCTAATTAGGGCTTCCTGCACAGAACAATAGGATCAATAGTGAATGAAATCAGATTATTGTCATTTATTGAAGAGATGCTGCCTGGAGCAGCATTACCTGCTGGGAGAGGAGAGCTGGAAGGTCTCCAAACCCACCCAGGAGGGTGACTCAGCAGATGCTGGTGTCCAGCAGCAAACATGAGTCAGCACCAGCTCAGCTCCTCATCCTCCTGGAGGGAGGTTCCTCTGCACCACTCACCTTAGGTGACCAAGGCTGCAGCACCACGAGTGCCTCCAGCACTGCTGCACCACTGTCTGCTGCAATGGTTTCTGGGTTTAAAGAGAAAAAATATTACTTTCTAGGGTTGGAAATGAACTGTGAAGGTCACAACATCTGGTGGTGGTGGGATGTGGACGTGACAAAGGCAGTTGTTGGTCTGACATCTGGATGGTCATTCTGGTGGTGGGATAAACCCCTATAAGGCAAGAGGTTGGAGAGGGAGGATGGAATCCCAGCGTGGTGGGGTTGGAGGGACCTCTGGGGATCATCTCATCCGTGCTCCAGCAGCTCCCCCAGAGCAGGGGGCCCAGGATCGTGTCCAAGTGGGTTTGGAATCTCCAGAGGAGGCTCCACAACCTCTCTGGGCAGGGGGTGTGTGAGTGGCTGGACCAAGCTGCAGAGAACGTGGCAAGCAAAGCTTGGGCCACCCAGAAATATGAAATGAATAATCAGCATTTTGGTTCAGGATTTCTCTTCCCAGACAAGCAGGAATCTTGAGGAACGGGACGAAAGGGTTTGAAGAGCAGCAACGACCAGCCATGAAACTCCCACAGTTCTCATAAGGGTGTTTTTCTCCTTTCAGAGCAGGTGAAGTTGCTGTTTGTTGTCTTTCTAAGATGTGATAGTTCCCATAGCAACACTCTACGACTTTCCTTCAACCACGAAATTATTTGATTCCTTTGGATCCAGATAACCCAGAACTTTTCTATTTATTTATTGTTGGGAAATAACAACGTAACTTCGCCCTCTCCCCTCCCTCACATTCACCCTGTTCTTAGGAATAAGTCAATACTTATTTTACAGATGAAGAAGCCAAAGCAGGTGGGATTTGTGGTGGAGGCCAGGAGGAAACCCCTGGATCTTCACGTGGTCAGAGCTCCACATGTGCTGCTCTTCACCCTTGGTCATTGCTCAGCCCTTGGCTCTGCTGACCTCATGGGCACCCAACACCCACTCAGACCTCAATTCCCAGCTCCCTTTACACCCCGAGGTGACTGAATTAGCACAAACTCTTCTCCCTCTTGCTGATCCAGATCCTCTGTACAACGTGGCCTCGTTTCTTGAGTGCCCAGGATAGACACCAAGAAGGAAACATCAGAATAACCCTCTTGTTCCTCCTGCCCTCAGGGAAACGCTGCCCTGGGTTAGTGCTGGTGTTGCTGTCACTGGCTTCTCTCCCTCAATTCTTTTTCTCCTGTATTATTTTACAATTTCAGGGTGTTGGTTGCTGCCCTATGTGGATTTTTTTTAATTATTATTATTATTTCATGCTAACTAAGGGAGCTTCTCCCAGCTGGAGGCTGCAAATGGGGTCTTACACTGATGCTGGGGCCATGAGTAATGATTTCCCTCCATGACCTGCCCTGTGAATGGTCCCTGGAATGAAACATGAGGATTGTTACAGGTCCCTGGTTTGGGATGTGCTGAAGAGAAAATCTTCGGTCAGTTTGGGGCTTTTCCTCTTGTTTTTAGCATTGTTGAAAGCAGGAGTTATTGGGAGAAGCTCCTTTTATTTTTTTTACAAGCAGCGTTGAAGGATTAGAACACTTGGAGATTGAGGATAAAGAAAATGAGGGGGAAAAAAAGGAAAATCTCTTTTTAACTGAATTTATCAGGCCCTGCCCTTGGCTGAGGCAGAGCACAGGAGCAACCTGTGGTTCCCTGCAGCTGCTGGAATGGTTGGGGAGTGTCTGCATTGCAGCGTGCTGGGAGACCTGGGGATGCTCAGCCAGGGAGGACAATGTCAGGCTGGGGAGGACCAGGGGCTGGGAGCATCCTCACCCCTCCCTGGGGCTTGGCAACAGGGACTAGAGGGGGTTCCTTGACCCCAAATGTGTGTGTGATAACTCACAAAGCCCAGATAAGCTGCCCCCCAGCAACGGCCACAAATGGAAATGGTAGAAAACAGGAGAGAAAAGGGAAAATAATAGAGAAAAATAGATAGAATACTAGAAAACAGAAGAGAAAGGGGAAATAATAGGTAGAAATACATGGAATAATAGAAAACAGAAGAGAAAAGGGAAAATAATAGATAGAAATAGAATGATAGAAAACAGAAGAGAAAAGGGAAAGGAAAGAGCTCCTGATGCTGGTGGGGGGAGAAACCTGGAGAACTCCTATTGAATTCAGGTTTCATTCTGCTCTCCCTCCCCCTACTCTCACAGCAGGTTCTCCCCTGAGCCACAGCCCCTTTTCTGCCCTGTACCACACCTCAAATTGCTGCTGGGGACCCCTCCCACCATCGCTGTGCCCACAGCTCCTGCCAGCTCTGCCTCTGCCACCCCAGCCTGAGCCAGACCCTGCGGGTGGGCACCGCCCGGCGAGGGAGGGCTGGAAAAAAAACCCCTAAGAAACCCATGAAATCCCTTCTTTCTGCTTCCAGCGGCTGAAAAAGCAGCTCCACCATCTAGAGCAGACAAGAAAGGGAGGAAGAGGAGGAAAATCCATCTCCTGCCAGAGCCCAACTGGGTGTGTCTCAGCCCCCCCCCTCCTTTAATCCTCTATTTCTGGCAGGCAGCCTTGCCTGGGAGGGCTCTATCGCCGGGGAAGGAGGCCTGATAGGCTCATTAATATTCTGAACTAGTGACCCTGCTTTTTTTTTCCCTCTTTTTTCCCCCCCTTTCCCAGCCCTTCCCTTGCCGTGGGCTCGGAGCCGCGGATGGCTGCAGCCCCCTCCAGCTGAGCCAGCCCAGCCTCCCGCAGCACTGCAGCACCCGCAGCTCCTGCAGCACCGCTCCCCGCAGCTCCCGCCGCAGCACCATGGCCAGCACCGTCTCAGGTAGGTCACCCGGCTTCTCTTTTTGCACCTTTTGTCATCCATCTGCTTGTAAACCCATCGGGTTTTATGGTTTTTTGAGGTTTATTATCATTATTCTTATTTTTGGGGGGGTTTGCTGGTGAGGTTCACCCTCATTTCTCATTGTTCCCCTGCCTCCCCACCCTCCCCCCCAGACACACACGCCTCTGATGCAATTATTTATTTTAATATATGAATACACGTGTGATAAACTTGACACTTTAAAGTGTTGCTGGCGTTACATTGTGCCAGGAGATGCTGCTGCATGGCAATTAATTAGTATTGTTGTAAGGTGACACAGCTTTTTTCTTCCTTTCCCCCCCCCCCCAATAATTGCATGCTCTGCAGGATGCTGAGAAACCAGCGATTACCTTTTGTTTGTAAAGATCATTTATTGCCTAGATGGGTGATGCAAAGAAAGACAAGGACAAGAGACTGACAGTGATGCCCTAAACCCCCCCAAACCCAAGCAGAATAACCTGGGTGGGTTCCTGTGTGTTCTCACAGCTCCCCATCCCTAAATTCCTTCCCGAGCTCCCATTTCTTGGGCAGAAGATGCTGCAGGGGAGGGGTCCTCGCATGGCGTTGGGTGAAGGGAGATGCTGCAAGGGGAGCCCTTCCTCCTCCTGCAGCACTGCTGGGGCACAGCTCGGCTGCCCAGGACCTGGGCTGGGCTCGGGGTGGGCTCTGGGGTGGCAGCCTGCCCAGGGATGCTCTGCTCCTTCCATCAGCCCTTCACTAGAGAGGTGGTTTATCCCTTCCAACTGGGGAGGAGGGAGTCAAATGGCCGGGACTGGGGATGTGGGGGAAGGAGAAGAAAAGCCTGAAATGGTACAATGGGTGGTGGGTGGGTTTGGAGGGGTTTTGCTTGAAAAAAACCCCCAAGTTTTCTCCTGAGGTGGCTCTGGATTCTGCAGTGCATAAAGAGGGGCTTGGGCGGGGGAGGCTGAAGCCTGGAGGGCTGGGATGTAGGGGCTGGACCACAGACAAAAAGGAGAAGCAGGGAGGGCTTTGTGCCCCCCCAGGCAGAGAACCAGCCGGAGGAGACCAGGCAACACTTGGTGCTTCTTTCACTGGCCTTTGCCCCTGTCTCCTGCTGGGCATTTTCCACCCCTTTCTCCTTTTCAAAGAGCAGTGGATGCAGGGGAGAAAGGGACAGAGATGGAGGGTGGGGGGTGTAAGGATGCAGCTGATCCCAAGCAGGCTTTGCATGCAATTAAAGATGGAAGAGCAGCATTGAGAAAATGTGTCTGTCTGGCAGAAAAGCTCCAGGTTTTGTAGATATTTCTGTGGGTGTCCCTGTCTCAGTGACTGTGTGCGGCAGAGCACGCCCGGGGGGTCCCACCCATCTGCCTTCCCCACGGAGCAGGGCTGGACCTGGTGTGCAGGGTGGGGGTGGGAGGGATGGCTCAGACTCCCCAGCCCTCTAAACCAAGGTTGCATCGAACTTGAGGTGGACGAGAAGCACACGTAGGCAGAACAGGCATTTTCCCCTTGGTGCATCCTCACCCTCCCAGCCCACCACATGCCTGGGGCATATTGAATCTTCCTGAAGATGCACTTCTCCTGTCAAAGGAGGCTTAGGAACATGGAGGAGTGTTTGCTTGAGAGAAAACCTGCTTCCCTGTGGCTCAGAGAAATGATTTCAAGGAGTAAAAGTCATGGGAACCCAGTAACCCAGTGCTGGAGCAGGAGGGGGGAGAACAGGGGGAGAAAACCCTGAGCCTCGCCCAGCTGCAGGGAGCAGCTCCCACTGCCCATAGCACTTGGAGAGGGAAAGGAGAGTAGCCTGGAAGGGCAGGAGGAAAACACAAGCAAATCCCTAAACTAAGCAAAGAATCTTATTTGCTTTCTTCATGATTCCCTTCTCTGCCCACAGCTGAAGGGAGAGCAGCTGCCGTTTGCTGATGCCCGGGGGGGCTCATCCCCCTTGGGAAGATTTTCTGGGGTTTGTTTAAACAAACCAATCCCCGGGATGAAAAGGAACGAAGCTTTTCCCCCCCAGCCCAGCCCAGCATCCCTCTCTCTTGCCTCCCCACCACCTCCTGGCCGTGGTGGTGGTGGAGGAGCAGCAGGATGGGCGGCACATGCTCAGTGCGGGCTCAGCTGCGGTGCTGGCCCCGGGCAGCCCTTGCAGGGGCCGAGCCCTCGCACCTCCTCCCGCAGCATCTGCACCAGCCTTTGTGCTCCTCTGGCTTTCCTCACCCCCAGCAGGGGGGTCTGCCTGCACCCCGCACCATCCGTGGCCAGCTGGGCTGGATCAAGACGGGAGATTATGGAATGATGCAGCAAGGTGGCAGCTCCTGGGCTCGTCTCCAAGGGTAGCGTGGCTGAGAAGGTGGAGCTGGGGGGAAACACCCATTTCTCATCCCTGGCCTCATGACTGGGCTTGGTGAAGGTGCCCTGGCAGCTCCTGAGGTTTCCTCCTCCTGCAGTGAGATGTGAGAGTTGTGTGACTTTCTGTAGGTGGGCACCAAAGGGGATCACCCCATCCTGACACTTCTCCTGCCTGCGCTGGGGACTCAGAGACCTTTCTGTCAAGCTTCCACCTCTCTGTGATCTCAGGAAATCACTGTTTTCTTTTTCTTCAGGTCTTGATGGCATCTAGACGGCCTTAGAAATTTATGGTGCTTGCATTGGGACTTCAGTTTTATGAGCCAAAAGAATCTATTGTAGCATTTTTGAATTTTATGACATTTTTACCATTGTATCTAAGCAAGGGATGTAAATCCTTGGAAAAAAATTACTCTCTAAATTATAAATCACCTATTCTTTGATGGCCCCATGTAGAGCCTGTGAGGATCTCTTAGATACCTCCAAAGAGCCCTTTCTTGGAGCCAGTCGGTGCTGGTTCAGACCTGGTGAACACATTGTTTTATCAGACAAACACATTCTCCTTCTGCAGAGGGAAAACTGAGGTTTAGTGGCAACTGGAGGGCTGCAGATAAGAGCTTGGTGACAGCAGTGTGGGCAGCAGATGGATGGCAACCTCAACCTTTCTTAGGGTGAATAGGGCTGGTGATTCTTGATGACAACCCCTGGAGGGACCTGCAGCTGGTGACAACTTCTATAGCCCCCAAAATCAACTGCAAACAACACACCTGGCTCAGCCCTCCCAGCTGCCCTGGACAAAAGTGTCCTCTCCAGAAGGGAGGTCAATCTCTACCTGGGCTTTGGAGATACAGAAGGGTAGAGAGCAAGCAGAGCACGTGTGGGTGCTGTGAGACCCAGCTGGTGAGGAGCTGCTCGGTGTGTTCCCAAACAACCCTTTTATTCTCTCAAGGTTCCTCTGCGTGATCAGCACCTTACTAGAGAATTGTTTATTCTCTCAATGTCTTTATACCACAGTTTAAGAGGCAAGTGCAGAGGAACCCAAGGTCCAGAGAGCCCCAGTGGTCACACAGCTGGTCTGTACCCAACCTGTCATGGCACTGGAGTCCTGCCTTGGACTCTCTCATGAGCTGCTTTATCCAGTCCCCAGCTCCTTTGTAGCTCTTGGTCTCATCCAAATCTGACCATCTGAACCTATGTTAGCTCCAAGTCCACCAAGACTCTGGGACAGTTCCCTCCATGGGGCTCCTTCCCCTGCTTTATCAAGCAGCCCAGGTCTTGCTTCTCTCCTTCCTGACCACCAACCACCCACCCAGCCCCGACTGCCAGGTCTCTGCCATGCCTTGGGTCCTTCTCTCCTGCTGAGCCCCTGGAGGAGGAGATGTCCCCATGGGCAGCCCACGTGTTCCTGCACTGGAAGGATCTGTTAATCCATCAGCTGTTGGCAACAGAGGTTGATGTGGTGTGATCATGAGCTGCAAATGAAAGCAAGGGGGGAAGGAGCTGGAAACCATCCCTGGGTGACGGTTCAGCAGATGTCTGGCAGAAGGCAGAGCAACCCTCACATCTGCCTCCGCTGGGTGGTTCCACGTGAGCCCACAGAAGCTCCTGGGCCTCGTGGTGAGCAGCTGAGGTGGTGACTGGCATCACTGTGGGGTGATGAGCTGAAGAAGAACCAACCCACTGGTGTTTTCTGGTTGTGTGAGCCCTGCTGCTGACCTGGCTTTGGAAGCTGGGGAGCAGGCAGATGGAAGTGGGGTAGAGTGAAGGTCTGGCTGTTATTTTTGTGAGAGGATTCATAGCAAGTGAGAATATCTAGAGTCTGCTGAGCCCTCCAGGTTTATTGAGGACTATGGTGCTTTTGTTGTGTGTGTGACATTGCAGCCTTTGTGCTGAAGGACTCACTTCTCTCTGGCTTCTCCACCTTCTGCTGGTGCTTTGGCTACAGCTGTAATTGGGCTGTTCACGTTTTTTCATGGTGCAATATTCTGTATGGAAGTGATTTTTACTTCTCCAAGGTTATCTCTGCAAACCAAATTATTTTCTTGTGATAACCTTCCTCCGACCTTGCTGTCAGACATGGCACATCCAGCCTCATCCACCTTAATTGCCTGAATTCACACAGATGAGTCTTGCTGAGCCTCTGGTTCGTTGTGAACAACTCTGTATCTGTGTTGTGGTGAATGGCCTCACTCTGTTCTGCTGAACATGATTAAACATCATCCTGGGGGTGCTGAGCCTGGAGAGAAGGAGGCTCAGGGGAGACCTTCTGGCTCTGCACAACTCCCTGACAGGAGGTTGGAGCCAGGGGGGGTGAGATCTCTTGTCTCCAAGTGATGGGGCGAGAATAAAGGGCCTCAAGTTGCCCCAGGGGAGGTTGAGGTTGGAGCTGAGGAACAATTTGTTGGTGGTCAGGGCTGTGAAGGGCTGTGCCAGGCTGGGCAGGGCAGGGGTGGAGTCCCCATCCCTGGAGGGGTTTCCAAGGTGTGGAGATGTGGTGCTGAGGGCCAGGGGTTAGTGGTGCCCTGGCAGGGATGGGTTGATGGACTCCATGACCTCAAAGGTCTCTTCCAACCCAAACAATTCCATGATTTTGTGCTAGTGAACAAAAAGAGGCTGCTCAAACCACCTACAGCTCCATTTTATCTGGTTAGGAAACAGAGAATGGACCTTTTCCACGAGTGGAGGTGGTGAACCCCACTACCCAGACGCATCTCCAGCAGGGAGATGGTTCCTGTGTGCACCACACCCAGCCCAGCCCTTCCTCCAGCTCCTGGCTGGGGGAGCAGCTGGATTGTGTCTCTGGGGGTTGACCTGGAGATAATAAACACTTTGCAGGGCTGTGTGTGGTGCTCCTGCCCATGGAAATGCAGGATGAGTGGAGAGCACTAGAGGGAGCAGGGAAAATGAGCAAACTCAGAGCACCCCAACCTGCTGGGGCTTGGGGGAGGCTCAGGGGACCTCCCTTCTTCTCCTTGCCACGGGGAGAAGGTCGTGCTGGCCATGCAATACATACAGTGTGGAGAAGAGCTGGATGGAACATTTTAATGAAGATTAATTGCTGCATGGGGGGGGTGTGATATAAACAGAGCAGGATCAGCCTGTGCTGGCTGCAGGGCAGGAATATTCAGAAGTATGGAGGAACTGATCATTCCTTTTTAGGCAAAAAACCACCAAAACACCAGTTTACCAGTTTCCCCACTTCCCAGGGTGGGACTCGGATCTTTTTGCTCTAAATTCTGCAATTCATTCACTTCTTAATTCATACAACTCAATTATTTTGCAATATTTGACCCCAATCCAAACCTGGGAGCAGAGAAGTGTTAATGATGAAGACCACACCAGGGTGAAGGAGCTTCCTACTGACCCTGCTGTGGAATGACACTAATCACATAAACCCTCAGTGATTCCTGGCTGGGTGGGCAGCCTGTCCTGACCCCCCACCCACCAGGAGACAAAGCTCTTGCTGCCCCTCTGGGCCCCAAGTGATGCTTTGCTGAAAAGTCCCGTAGGAACCAGCTCAGGTAATTTTGCCAATTTATACCCACAGACAGGGTTTGCTCGGGGGGAGATGGGTTTGTTTTTACTAACTAAAATGCAATTAGATGCTTAAATGGAAAGTTCAGCGTTTCCAGTGTAATTGTTATAAAAATATGTACATTTGTGCGTGGCAGGGACTCGTTGGCCATGTCATATTCAACTAGCATCTCTTGGCTCAAGGAATTTGTCCACTGGCATCAAAATGTCCTCAAAACCTTCTGTCTACTGGTAAATGTGAGTGCAGATAGTCCTGAAGTGGATTTTAGTGCTGAGCTTTGCAGTGTGGATCTTTTACCCCCAAGAGTTTTAATGCCCTTTCTGGTGCAGCTGTGATTGACAGAGTGTCTTGCTTGGGGACACCTTGGATTTGATCTTCATTGACGTGGTCTCCTAAAGAGTGACCCAGGGGTTGTGTTTCTGTGGTGATTGACCCTGGGCTTTGGTGAGCACCTGGCAACCAGCCAGGGGCAACCCAGAGCAGCTCTTTACTTTTATTTACTGAATCAGAGGATCTACCTCTCCTTATTTTATTTTATTTTATTTTTTAATTTTTATTTTATTTTATTTTATTTTATTTTATTTTATTTTATTTTTATTTTATTTTTAATTTTTATTTTATTATTTTTATTTTATTTTATTATTTTTATTTTATTTTATTTTATTTTTTTTAATTTTAATTTTTATTTTATTTTATTTCATTTCATTTCATTTCATTTCATTTTACTTTATTTTATTTTATTATTTTAGCCTGTTAACAGTGTGTTGGATGCTTTTTGTCACTCAATGAGTCAGGTCAGAAGCACATGAGGACAAGGGCATCACTGTGGATGCTCCATGGGTGTAAGTGGTGGCTCTGGAGCAGAAGCAGGTGGGGCTCAGGGATCCATTTATTTCTCAGGACACGGATCAGGGGTGGTTTCCTCAGAGACGGGTCCTTGCCTTCCTTGAGAAGTGAGCCCATGTGAACTTCATGAGGTTCAACAAGGCCAAGTGCAAGGTCCTGCACCTGCATCAGGGCACCCCCAGTATGAGCAGAAGCTGGGGGTGAAGGGCTGGAGCAGCCTGTGGAGAAGGACCTGGGGGTGCTGGGGGTGAGGAGCTGGAGCTGAGCCTGCTTTTGAACTAAAAGAAGAAAATTTAGACTAGAGAGAAGGAAGAAATTGTGGACACTGAGGGTGGTGAGAGCCTGTGCCAGGGTGCCCAGAGAGGTGGTTGATGCCCCATCCCTGGAACCATTGCAGGGGAGGTTGGCCGGGGCTCTAATTGCAGATGTCCCTGCTCCCTGCAGGGGNCAGGGGCAACCCAGAGCAGCTCTTTACTTTTATTTACTGAATCAGAGGATCTACCTCTCCTTATTTTATTTTATTTTATTTTTTATTTNTCCTCAGAGACGGGTCCTTGCCTTCCTTGAGAAGTGAGCCCATGTGAACTTCATGAGGTTCAACAAGGCCAAGTGCAAGGTCCTGCACCTGCATCAGGGCACCCCCAGTATGAGCAGAAGCTGGGGGTGAAGGGCTGGAGCAGCCTGTGGAGAAGGACCTGGGGGTGCTGGGGGTGAGGAGCTGGAGCTGAGCCTGCTTTTGAACTAAAAGAAGAAAATTTAGACTAGAGAGAAGGAAGAAATTGTGGACACTGAGGGTGGTGAGAGCCTGTGCCAGGGTGCCCAGAGAGGTGGTTGATGCCCCATCCCTGGAACCATTGCAGGGGAGGTTGGCCGGGGCTCTAATTGCAGATGTCCCTGCTCCCTGCAGGGGGGTTGGACCAGATGACCTTGAAAGGTCCCTTCCCACCCAAATCCCCCCCCTTGGTGCTGCCGGGGGGCTCCCCGGGGGCGGTGCTGGAGGGACAGCTCCGGGCGGTGCTGAAGGGACAGCTCCGGGAGGGGCTCCCCGGGGCCGAGCGGATGCTCCGCGGTACCCGGTACCCACCGCACCCCCAATCCCTGGCAGTGGAGAGGCTGGGGGGGGTTTACCCGGTTGGTGGTGGCTCCTTGGGGTCGCCCCCCGCCGGTTTCCGTGCCCCTGGAGCCCCCAGCTCTGCTCCCCCCCCCCACCGTGTGCCTGGCGTGGGGAGAAGGACACGAAGCATCTCCACAGCTCATCAAAGCATCTCCACAGCTCAGGGGACCACTGGAGGGTCTTGCTGTGAAGGTGACATCGGCACCCAAGTTGCAGATTCATCTCTGGCTGGAGGTTGAAACAGGAGCTCAGTGAGGAAGGGACAAACCAAGGCCAGGAGCACAAGGACATGTGTGAAGGGCTGTGCCAGGCTGGGCAGGGCAGGGGTGGAGTCCCCAGCCCTGGAGGGGTTTGCAAGGCTGGAGATGTGGTGCTGAGGGCCAGGGGTTAGTGGTGCCCTGGCAGGGATGGGGAATGGTTGGACTTGATATTAAAGCTCCTTTCCAACCAAAACGATTCTTTGAAGAGCTGCCACTGCCCTTAGCCTCCCTTCTCATTGCTATTCCTTATTTTCCAGCCTACAAGGAGAAAATGAAGGAGCTGTCTCTGCTCTCACTCATCTGCTCCTGTTTCCACACCCAGCCCCACCCCAACACCATCTACCAGTATGGAGGTAGGTAACCCCCTCCCACCAGGGCTACAGCAGCTTTGCACGATGCTCCTGTGGCAATGGGGGAGCTCGTCAGTGCCCTGGGATGTCCCATCCTGGAGCTGCAACCCATGTCTCAGCCCAAGGTCACTCTGTTTAATCTCCTTTATTAATTTAACCCACGTTTTCCCCAAAAAGCTGCTTGCAGAGCCTGTCTGCTCCGTGACACACGAGATGTTAACACCAATACAGCCTCTCTGTAATTATGTTGGGAATTTAAATTAGCTGCATTGACTGGTGGGGGTGAATCTGATCCCTAATTGGGAAATTTTGGAGATTGAACAAAATCAGGATATGGGAACACTCTAATGTATCTATGAAGATCTTGGTGCCCTCAGGTGGACATTCTCTTGAGTATCACTCACCCACAGAGCCTCTGTTGGTTTTTTCCCCAAAGATATGGAGGTGAAGCAGCTGGATAAGAGGGCATCAGGCCAGAGCTTCGAGGTGATCCTGAAGTCCCCTTCAGACCTCTCTCCGGAGAGCCCGATCCTTTCCTCCCCCCCCAAGAAGAAGGACCTGTCCCTGGAGGAGCTGCAGAGGAGGCTGGAGGCTGCAGAAGAGAGGAGGAAGGTAACGAGATGTCCTGCAGAAGCAGTGGATGCTCTGATGGGTACTAATTGCACCAAACCCTAAAGCTGGCTCAGCAGGAGCCATCTAAAATGGCTGGAAATAGTGTTTTTACACTTCTTATATTCCATGATAAATTATCAGGTGAGACATGGGAGTTGTGGAGTGAGGTTCTGCAGCCTGGGTTAGGCAGGGAATTGGACTCAATCCTCATCCTCCTCCTGTTCTTAAACCCACCCAAAAGGGGGTCCTCTTGGTCCTCTGAGCGTGACCTGGCTGTGGGGACAGTTCCCAGCAGCTAAAGCTGCAGGAGATGCAGCAGCTGGTCACCCACCAGCCTGAGACCCCAAACCTAAACCCAGCCCATGTGTCTGAGAGCTGCACCACTTGTATTGTGAGTGCTGTAGGAAATGTCCTCTGGTGAAAACTACTGAAAAGGAGAAAACTGGCAGAGCAAAACAAAGCCCAGATGTTGGTGGGTGAGAGGAGAGCAAACTGAGATAGCTCAAAAAGTGAGGAGAGGACTCTGTGTCTGCAGGCATCTCACTTTGGTTGTGCTGAGCTGGTGGGCCAGCACTGCACAGAATCATTGAGGTTGGAAAAGACCTCCAGGATCAGCAAGTCCAACCTTTGTCCAGCATCTCCCCGACCCCCAGACCATGTCCCACAGCTCCACATCTACTCATTTGTTGACCCCCTCCAGGGATGGTGAGTCCAGCACCTCCCTGGGCAGTCCCTGACCACTCTGTCAGTGAAGAACTTCTTCCTAACGTCCAACCTAAACCTCCTCTGGCGCAACTTGAGGCCATCACCTCTTGTCCTGGCTCCACCACCTCCCTGGGCAGCCAGGAGGACCCCTCTGGTTGCCTAACACCTCTCCCCCCCCGGCAGACCCAGGAGGCCCAGGTGCTGAAGCAGCTGGCGGAGAAGCGGGAGCACGAGCGGGAGGTTCTGCACAAGGCCCTGGAGGAGAACAACAACTTCAGCCGCCTGGCCGAGGAGAAGCTCAACTACAAGATGGAGCTGAGCAGGGAGATCCGTGAGGCACATCTCGCTGCCTTGAGGGAGCGGCTCCGTGAGAAGGTGAGGGAGGGGTCCTGGGGAGGGCTGGGGTTTGGGGGATGGTCCCCACAGGGTCATCCCAGAGCGATGGGTCTTTGCTGGCCCAGGAGATGAGGGTCTCCACCCAGAGCTGGGTGCTGGGTGCCCTGTCAGGACATGGCTGGTTGGCCATGGGCTGAAGGAGCCGTAGATTGAGCCACCCTCTCCTCAGCAGAGCAGGGACTGAGTGGTCTTGGCCGAGCAGCTCAGGAGAACCTCAGGCAGTGATTCCACTCTGAGGAGTGGGTGTTTTGGTGCTGGTGGAGAGGGGGCTGTGGAGCAGCTCTGCTCTGGAGAGGGGTTGTGTCCTTCAAGGTCAACAGAGAAGATGCCATCTGGCTGGTCTTGGTAAGTGCAAGCTCGAAGGCAGAGGATCAGGTGCAGACCCTGTCCAGGGGCTGTGTAGCCAAAGGGCTTTGCAGAGAGGAGCCATGAAGGTGTTTGCTGGAGGTTCCCATCACCTCCAGGCTCTCGTGGATGAGATGCTTCACTCCTTGAAGGTCTAACCCACTGTCGGGTGGGGAACTGGTCTCTTTTTCTTGGCCTGGTGCAACTCCTGGTGCAGGAGAGGAGGCAAACAGAGCTCTGAGGAGCAGGAGGTGTCATCCTGGTGTCATCTCTCCCATCCCTGCAGGAGCTGCACGCAGCCGAGGTTCGCAGGAACAAGGAACAGCGGGAGGAGATCTCTGGATAAAGGGCTTTTCTACACCTCTAGCACCTGATTCCTGTTAAACCAACCAATCGACCAACCAACACGTTTGATTTTTGTTTGTCTAGATGCAACGTTCAGTTCTCCATCCCCCCCCCTCCCTTTCCCTGGTGTTCCCCCCCCAGCTACACGCTTCTATCTCTGCATCCTTATTGTCAGTACTTGTGGGGAATCACAGGTCGTAGGGACCTCTAAGCAGAATAGCAACTAGTTCACATGAAATAGAGAATCAGTCGATCGATCAGTCAATCAAAACAGCTCCTTTTGGAGGGTTTTGTCCTTTTTTTTTTTTAAAAAAAAAAAAAAAAAAAAAATTTTAAAAACGGGTGAAAAAAAAAAAAAAAAACCAAAAAAAAGAATTAAGAAATTAATAAATTCAACCAGCAGTGTCATGGAAATACGGATTTCTTATCCGGGGCTTTGGTGTTTGCTCTGAGCCAAATGCCAAATTCAGAGTAAGGGGGAAGAAATGATGATTCCTGTGTGAGGTGGGACAGGGAACAGCCCCTGGTAGGATGAGGGATGAGGGATGGGATGGCTCAGGAGTTGCCATGTGCAGAAACCCCCTTCTCGTGGCTACAGCCAGGCAGTGACCCAAAGTCCTCTTCTCTGATGGGTCTTTGCTGGCCCAGGAGATGAGGGTCTCCACCCAGAGCTGGGTGCTGGGTGCCCTGTCAGGACATGGCTGGTTGGCCATGGGCTGAAGGAGCCGTAGATTGAGCCACCCTCTCCTCAGCAGAGCAGGGACTGAGTGGTCTTGGCCGAGCAGCTCAGGAGAACCTCAGGCAGTGATTCCACCCCCAGCTCTGCTGGGAGGGGACCCTTGGTCTGTGACTCTCCAGCCCTCCCAAACCACAAGATTTCCCCCTGGTGAGGAAGCAGATCCAATCAAGGCAGTGATGGTTGGGAAATAGCCTTTTAGTGAGCAGAACAATCCTCTCCCCCTCTTCCCAAAGGTGGCTGTGACTCTTAGTGCCATTAGAGATGCCCAGAGGAGCCCTGGAGCTCTGGCTCATTGGCAGCACCCCAGGAGACTGGGCACACCAGCCTGCCCAGCACCTCCAGCCCTGCACCTTTGGACGCCAAGGGGGAGCAGTTCTGCAGTAAGAGGTGTCTCCGTGCTCATTCCTTCTCTACCTTCAGCTTTCCAAGGCCTGTTTTGATGGAAAAATTGTCTCCTGATGGAGGTGGGGATGAGCAGAGAGCATCTAAGCGTGGCCATAGAGTCTGATCCAAGTAGGTGCCTGTCCAAGCCCAAGGGCAGAAGGTAACAAGGGTTCTGCTCCATCCAGTGCTTAGAGACCCCTGGGTTGTTATTTTAGGGGCAGGTGTTTTGGGGACACGGTGCCTGGGTGGTATTTCCACCCCTCCACCTCGTGATGCTCCCTCCACCCTGGCTGCCCTGGCAGACTCCAAGGCACCAAGATGTTTAATTATTATTAATTGGCATCCTCTGCACACTGTGCCTCCAAAGAGCCATCCTGTGGTGGGGTGAGGGACTCCTGCAGTGGCTTGGGGGGACCCTTGGGGATGAGTTGAGTGCAGGGGGGGTGCAGAGGTGGGCACAGCCCAGCCCCGGGCTCCTCAGGACCCTGGGGATTGGTGGCAGCAGCGATGAGGACCTAGAGCAGAGGAGGCAATAACCCCCCCTTGCCTCTCCACCCCTCTGAAGAAACCATCACTGAGTCTCGGCAGAAGCTGAAGTTTTCTGTCTACCCTGTGCTTTAATTAGGTGAAGAATTGGGGTGAGCATCAGGTGGCCTCAGAAACCCCACGGGAAGCCAAAGAGCAGCAGCTGCTGGAGATCAGGTCCTGGGGCTCTTGGCTCATCTCCCCAGGAATCCCACTTGGATTCGGGAGGGATCCTTCAATGGCCACAGCTTGATGTGAGGGGTCTCTGCTCCTAAAGGGAAGGGCTCCCTCACTCCCAACCCCTCCACCGGGGCCAGGGGTGGGGACAGGGCTGTTAGAAAGTGCTGCCAGTGAGAAAAAGAGGCTAAAAGGGAAGGAAACTGAGGGTTGAATTTCTTAACAGTAGCTAATGATCAGTTTATAGTAGCAGCTGTCTTAGATAAGCATCTGTGTAGAGCTCGGCATCACCTCATCCGTATAGTGAAGAGAAATTTTAAAAAACTAACAAAAAAAAACCACTTTAAAAAGTAATTTAAAACGAAGACGTTTGTGTGTAAGAAATGGTTGAAACTGTCCAATGTCTGTGTCCCGCGGTGGTGGGAGCTGAGAAGGTATCTTAACCCTGTCCTACTCTCTGTGGTGCTGAGTGTTTGCTTGGTGTGTAATTCTGACCTGGAGCTTGTTGTAAATACTGTTTTTAGTACTATGATGATGATTATGATTATCAGAAATGTTGTGCTCATGAGCAGGAGTTTCAAAGACATGAGAAAGGGCCGTTGTCACCCTCTCCTGGGGGCTCCGGAGGAGCCGGAGGCTGGGCTGGGTGCAGGCAGGGTGCTGGTGGGGTTCTGGAGCAGCTGGAGAAGCAGGGATTTGGGAGCTGGAGGCAGCCGGGTCCTGCGGGCAGGGCGGTGAGATGGGGACGGGCTGAGAGGTTGGGTAGAGGTGATGCTCCATTAATTTAGTGCCGACCCAAACCTCCTCCTCCTCCTCCTGTGAGGGCTCCAGGCTGCTCCCCGCAGCCCTGGGGGAAGCTGGAGGAGCCCCAGGTTTGGGGTGTGCTGATGGAGGAGGGGTCAGTGGTGGGTTGTGCTGGGTAGAGCTGAACTCCCCTGACAGCTGCTGAGTCTCTGGGCTCGGTTCCTTGCCTGGATCTTTCCCCTCGGTCCTTTGTGCCACCCCTCTCCTGGCCAGCCTGGATCTTCCCCCTCGGTCCTTTGTGCCACCCCTCTCCTGGCCAGCCTGGATCTTCCCCCTCGGTCCTTTGTGCCACCCCTCTCCTGGCCAGCCTGGATCTTCCCCCTCGGTCCTTTGTGCCACCTCTCTCCTGGCCAGCCTGGATCTCAGGTGGGGACTTCTTCCTGGTGAGAAATCCCATGGGACGTGCCCAGGAGAGCAGCCCACGGTGCTCATGCAGGTGTGAGCACTGGGGGACTCATTCTTCTCCTCTCCATCGGGTGGGTGCTGAGAGGGACAGGGGACGTGGCTGGAAATGGTGTTCCTGCAGGGTCAGCTCCTGCCCAGGGCAGCAGGGAAGTGCAGGGAGAGGTTTGCATCAAATAACTGCTGCCCAGACACCTCGTGCCAAGGGGACAACCTCACCCGTGGGGCCAGAGGCTTTGGGTGCAGCAGGGAGATGTTTGCCCAGTGCAGGTGAATGGAGGGTGTTGGGGAGCTTGACGTTTGTCCAGTGCCACTGGACACTATCAGGGAAATGTGTGATTGCTTCTTGACTGCCTGCACCAACTCCCATGGTTTGAGCTGGGCAAGGGGTGCCCCCCCACCCACCTACCCACCCACCGTGGGGCTGGTGCTGCTGCTGCCAGCACCGAGCCCGACCAGGATCATGGTTATTTCATGCCCTTCCCTCCCCCAGGGTTGCTAATGGTTGTGTGCAGCAGCTTCCTTCATGCCTCAATTGAGACTAATTAAGTATCCTCATTACCATCCTTCCCGTCCCAGCCCCCCTCATTCCTGGTCCATTCCCACATCCCATGGACACGGCATGAACCCCCCAAACCCCGAGGCCACCTTCCTCATGAGAGGGCTCGAAGGTTCTTCATTGATCCCAGTAGATGTTTATGAATCAAGCTTTGTAATGACAGTCACCAGCCCCACGTTTGCAGCAGCTTCTGGACACCAGGCTTCGTGCCTGGCAGGGGGAGCATCCCTGAGGTGACCACCCCCATCTGTAGTGGTGTGAGGGAGGAGAGATGAGATGGGGACAATTTATTATGTGCATATATGCACCAAGAGCTCTCCTGGAGAAGGGCCTCAGATTCCAGCAAGACGGAGAAGTTGAACTCATTTTGAGTTCCCAGCCAACACTGAGAGCTGGGACAACTGGTAGCCCAAATGACAGCTCTGTGCTCATGTCGTCCCTTCCAGGCAAGAGCTCAGCTCTGTCCATAAACAGGCTCTTCTCAGGCTGCTTCTGGACTGAGCCTGTTCCTTCTCTTACTATTTTTAAGCCATTAAACCCCCCTCACTGCAACCCAGACCTGGGGTTAACCCTTGAGTTGCCCTCCCAGGGGTGGTGGCCCCTCACAATTGCATGCACCCTACCTTGGGGGGTACCACAGCTCCTTTTCAGATGTAACCTTCAGCTTGCTTGCTTTTGCTCAGCCCGGCGTGACTCTCCAGCCCTGGCTCTGCAAAGCCTGTCTCATGGGGTTCATTGGACCCCCCCCCAGCTGCATTAACCCCCTCCCTCCCCCCCAGCAGTGGCTGTGCACTCGGCTGTGCACACACACACAGAGAAATGCAGATGTGGACATGATATATGCACATACACACTTGAAACGAGTCAGGGAATGGCTGTTTACGGTGCTAGAGATTTCCTACAATCCATGCCAGGGACGAGATGATGTTGTAAGACCAATAAACACCTTTGTAGTTGTCTTTGAGTAAAGCAGAAGAGGGGCACTGGCCCATGCCAGCCTTTAGGGTGCTCCGTGGTCCCCAGGGTGCAGGGATAGTGGGACCCCAACGTGGTGGGCAGCTGGATATCCCAGTCCCAGCATCCCCCGTGCCTCAGTTTCCCCACGCCAAGGGGACACCGACGCTCCCCCCGCCCCTACATGGGACCTGCCTCTCTCTAAAGTGCTCTGAGGATGGAAAGTACCAAGTGGGGGCACCCACCTGCCCACCCCGGGAGGAACACACTGACCCAGGGCTGCAGGCAGAGGTTTGGAAGGTGACTGCGTGGCCCTGGGGCTCAGCACCTTGGGTGCCATCCCCGGGCAGGATTCACTCCTCCAGCCACAGCCCTGGGCTGGGTGGGGAGCTGGGTGGGGTGGGGGGGTCATGGAAGGACTTTCCATCACCACCAGAGCCTTGTCCAGTTCCCTTCGGTCTCCCGCCTGCATTTCATTGTCAACTTGAGGTTGTTGTTGTGCAAAAGAAGTGATTATGAAAATAAAAAAAGGAAAAAATAAACTTGGTATGAAACCACCCGTGTCTGTCTCTCTCCATAGGTTGACTGGTTTAGTTCGGAGGCTTCTCTCTGTGTTGTAAGAACACTAATAAAATGCATTCGATTGACTGAAAGGTTTAATAAAATAGACTTTAAGCACCTGTATGTGAAGTGAGCACTTTGCACCCAGCAGAAAAGAGGTGGAGACCCAGCTTACTGCCATTCTCTGAGGAAAAACTAATGGGAGGTGAGGGTGTGCAAAGTCCTACATAGAATCAGACTGGTTTGGGTGGGAAGGGACCTTTAAAGGGAGCAGGGACACGTTCAACTATCTCAGGTTGCTCAGAGCCCAACCTCCCCTGCAATGGTGCCAGGGATGGGGCAGCCACCACCTCTCTGGGCACCCTGGCACAGGCTCTCACCACCCTCAGCACCAACAATTCCTTCCTTCTCTCTAGTTTCAATCTCCCCCCATCTACCTTACAGAGGAAGAGCGGAAAAGATTTAAGACAATTCCAAAACCAATAAATCCAGGTCTGGAAAACACGTGAGCTGCTTCTTGAAAATAAATCAGTGCTTGCTTAATGAGCTTTTCCTGAGAACTGCTCCAGGAGAGGGGAGCGGGGCTGCTCCTCCCCAACCAGGGAGATCTGGAGTGTGGCCAACACCCTAAATCCCACCTCTGGGGCCAGAAACACCAAAATGCCCCAAAAGCTGCTCCTGGAAACAGGGGACACCCGTGTGTGACCCCAGCTGCCTCCTCCTTGGTGTGGAGGAGCTAAACCAAGGCAGGAGGGGGCAAATTGTAATTCCCAGGGTGTTTAGGAGCAGGAGGATGGTGCTGGGGCCACCCCTGATGCTCTCCCCATGTGTGCTCAGGACCCTGCCAGCTGCACACACAGGAATGTTATTTTTGTAGTGTGACCTTCCTGATTTCAGACACCGAATGGCAAATGCAGCATCGTTGGCTCTTCTTCCAAAGTTTGCTGGTGACTATCAACCCCAGCTCCTAAAAATGGACGTGGTGAAGCAAACCTCTGCCTTTGTCTCAGGGAAAGAGTCACAACGTCCAAGTGCCACAAAATTCAAGATATATTAGAGAGATCAAGTGTGGCCACCCTCTAATTAGTCAATCCAAGTCTAACCCTTCATTCTCTTGTGATCTGAAGGAGAAAACCCCAGAGGAAGGGGATGTGCTGGGGGGACAGGAGGAGCAGCAGGAGGTGCAGAGGGGTTCCCACCACCCTGCAGGGCCGAGCACTCGCAGACAGCACCAAGAGGGTTTAAACCCTTCTTGGAGCAGCTGGTAGCACCCACCAAAATGCTTCTTCAAAGGTCCAAACCAGGCTAATAAAGCAAAATGCCCCAAGTGACCCTTGGAAGGATCCTACAAAGGGTGTCTGAGCGAGGGGAAGGGGTGAGAATGGTGACTCTGGGCAGGCAAATGCAAAACCACACCCAGGCTGGCTGAAAAAAGGAGATTTTGCAGAGTAATTTGAAAAATAACAAGTTGTCCTGTCCCAGCACCCCCCCAGGCACCAAGGCTGCAAGTCTGCAGCTGATAAGGGAGCAGCCCGGGGAGATAAGGTGCCAGGAGGGGAATTCCTCAACAGGGAGGCTCCCCTTGGCCAAGGGTTTGCTTTCCAGTGGCCACCAGTGCTGGGACAACTGGTGCAGGGCAGCGTCACTGTGGGTTTGTCACCTTCTTACCACTTCTACAATGTCCCAGCCATTGGGTGCCATCGGGAGCTGGTTATGGTGGCAGAGGGACCTTTACCTGCCCTGTCCAGGCCATAGAATGGTTTGGGTGGGGACCTTCCGAGGTCATCTAGTCCAACCCCCCCACAAGCAGGGATGTCTCGAACTAGATCAGGTTGCTCAGAGCCCCATCAAGCCTGGCCTTGAACGTCTCCAGGGATGGGGCCTCCAGCAGGTCCTGAGGACACATCTGCCAGGGCAGGTCCCCGGGGAGCTGCTGAGAGCAGTGCTGGTGGAAACACAGGCCAGGCTGCCATGGAGAGGGAGAATTAACATCACTGGGGAAGGAAAAGAGAGAGAATTCCTTGGGAAATGTCACTTTAATGAGGATTAGCTGGAGAGGAACACGAGGGCAGCTGGTTATCGGGTGGTGGTGGTTTGGATGGGGAGGGTGGAAGAAGAAAAGGAAAAATAAGCACTGAATAAACCCCTATCAGATGAGTTCATTAGAAATTCAGGGGAAAAATAATGCTAATGAGGGGCCAGCAAGGCAGAAAAAGCCTCTCTCCAAGGAGCTGTGAAAAGCCAACAGCTCTGAAACACACCCAGAGCTTTTCAGAAAGGGCTTCATCACTTCTCGGGGCCTCTGCTCTGGATCTTCCTTTTTCAGAAGGTGTCAACCACCCACTGGCAGAGAAAGTCTGTGGTAAGATGGTGTGAAGCCCCCCCTGAAGAACTTCTGCTCGCCTTTCAAAGCCTGGACCCATGGCACAGCTTGCCCAGGAATGGCAGAAATGGCCCCAAAACCTGTGGGAGCTGGAGGTGGCCAAAGGAAACCCCCGAGAGCAGAGTTGTGACATGTGGGGAGACACATGGGGCAAGGAGGAGCTGGGGGTGGCATGGAGGAGACACAAGGGGCNGTGCACGTAGAAGACACAGGGGAGGGCACGGAGGACCCCGGGGGGGGCACATGGGAGATATGGGGGGCATGGAGGACCCCGGGGAGGGACACGAGAGGCATGGAGGACCCCGGGGGGGGGCCATGTAGGAAACAAGGGGGGCATGGAGGACCTGGTGGGGGGACACTCAGGAGACAGGAGGACACGCAGGACCCCGGGGGGGGGAGAAACGGGGAGAGTAAGGACC
>VYZX01015793.1:762579-781121 GCA_013401335.1 Brachypteracias leptosomus
CTGTACACCTCAGTCCCCCCTGTAACCCTTTTTGGGCAGTCCTGTCCCCCCCATAGCTCCTCTGTACACCCTCCCCTCAGCTGCCCCAGCCCCCCACTCTGTGCACCCCAAAAATCTTTCCTGACTGGTGCATATTACTATTTTTTCCCTTTTTTTCCCCATCTCACCCCAAATCTTTCCCACTGCCTGCTTGGTGTCACCCAGGAGGCATCAGGAGGGACCTTTCTAGGGTGCTCTGAGCACTGGGGGGCTCCCCACCAGCCTGAGCCCCCCTCTAGCCACCCCACTGCTGGTGGTGACTGGTGTCCTGGCTTGTGTCAGCACTAGTGTGGGCAGCAGGACCAGGGCAGGGATTGTCCCCCTGGACTGGGCACTGGGGGGGTCACCCCTCAAATCCTGGGGTCAGTTTTGGGCCCTTCAAGAAGGACCTTGAGGGGCTGGAGCGTGGCCAGGGAAGGGCAACGGAGCTGGGGAAAGGTCACTCTTGGAAATAGTTTTCAGGTGTCACTTTGTTTCTGCAGGCTTGAAGTGCTCCTTTAATTGGATTTTTGGTCTGAATTTGGAGGAGGGGAGAGTCCCTGTCTCTGATGAGCTCCTCCAGCAGTGTGAAGTCCTTCTGAGATAGTTTGGAACACATTTGGAAACTCACCTTCAAATTGAGTAGCTTCATAGAGAGCATCTGCTCCATGCTCTGCCCCTCACCACCCCTGTCCCTCCTCGTGCCCACCACCCTCACCCAACCTGCAGAGCAGGTCCTGGGCTGTGGGCCTCTCCTCATCCTTCATCTTGGGACGGAGAGGTTGGAAATTTGCTCCTCATCCCATGGTCATTCTATGATCAATTTTAGCAAGGAGACCTTTTCACGTGGGGCTTCCCATCGTTTCTCCCCAGGCAGCTGGTGACCGAGGGTTCTCCCACCCAACTGCCCGTCCCTGGCTGCTCCCACCTTGTGATGGCAACTCCAGACGTGAGTGTCCACATGGAGGAGGTGGTGGTGGTGACGACGCCCGATGGAGCGGTGGATGGAGGTGGTGTGGAGGAGGTGAAGACGGTGCTGGTCACCACCAACCTGTCCCAGCACGGGTAAGAGATGAGGTTGGCTGTCAGCCCTTGTTCACCCAGAGCAGGGGGCCCAGCATCATGTCCAGGCCCCTTTGGAATCTCTCCAGAGAAGGAGACTCCACAACCTCTCTGGGCAGCCTGGGCCAGGCTCCAACACCCTCACCCCAAAGAATTTTTAATTTCCCCTCCTATTTCTCTTTGGAAACCTTTCCTCATCCCCCCAGTGCTGGTCAGGAGCAGGACAGCTCTGCACAACCCAGAGGGGATGACTTTTATTTAGTCACAGCATATCTCAGCAGGCATTTGGAGATTCCCTGAGGCTTTTCCATGCAGCTCCTTGGAGAAGGGCCAGTGGGCAGCTCCTCACTCCCCTGGGCCCTGGCACAGCAGCTGGTTGATGGGAAGGACGTGGATTTTAGGCTCCCAGAGCAAACCCCACCCCTGTGGACCGAGCAGGGTGGTGGGGGACAGCTTGAGCCACCCATGGTGTCTCTGGAGCCTTGGCTGGTTGCCTCTGCTGGGCTCTGCTCCTTCCAGGAGCTGTGCTGGCTCCTCTCCTGCTGCTTTCCCTTTGCAGCCCCACTGATGTAAGGAGGATAACTGGGATTCCTGGGATTTTCCTCGGTCAGTGCTCACTGGGAAGTGGGTTTGCAGCTTGTCTCAGGTGGTGCTTGGAAGCTGGACTCAGCCTAGGGGTTGATGCCATTTTCTAGTGCTGTTTTGGGTATGGTTTGGCTATTTTAAAAAGATCAATTACCCAACCCATGGTTGGAGCTTGTTGGGTTCCTATGGTTCTGAGATTGACTGGAAAAAGCAGAGGGAGGTGGGAAAATAGCCACAATCAGCAAGAAGCTTTTACTTCATCTGTGATGAGAAGGGATCTGCACTTGGTGCTCTAATGAGGGGTTTCTGTTCCTGACCAGCATCCCCAGCCCAAGTTTCTGCTGGAGACTTTTTCCTCTCCTAAGTTTTGAGGCGAGGCAGGAGCGGAGGAGAAAGGAGCTGCTGCTTCATCAGCCTTCCCTCCCATCTGCTTTGTGGCTCCTCCCGGGGAGGAAGATGAGAGCCATCCTCCCCCAGCTTTGCCATGGCAACCAGAGAAGGCAGGACCGCCTTGGTGGGATGCATCAGTGGGGCTTGGAAGGTGCTTGAGTTTTCTCCTGCCTCAGATTGTTCCTCTGGAGTGGGATGGGGGGAGCAGGGGTGAGAAACTCACCTTTTCTTGGGCCTTCTTCTTCCCCCCCATGGCAGAGATTTAGTTGCTTGAATTTGTCACAGAAGCTGTTGAGGTTGGTTGGTTGGGTTTTCTCTGGAGGATGGGGGTTCAGATGTGGGCTGGCTCCTTCCTCCCCATCCTTTGGTAGTTTTCTGGAGTGGTGTGAACACGATGGGGTCCTGGAGGAAGCCCCGTTTCAGACACTGACTTTCTGCTGGGGTGTTTCTAGGTAAACCAGTGGAGGTTTTGGTCTGGTGGCAGGCCGAGGAAGAGGAGAGGCAGGATTTTGTGTGTCAGGGGTAGCTGCAGCCTCTGGCAGCCCTGCTGGAGTGGTTTTACTGCCTTTTCTCTGAATGCAGCTGGAGAAATGCAAGAACCAAGCAGATGAAGCAAAACCAATCTCCAGTTCTTCCATTTTTCTTGCGTCAAGCTGCCCCTGTTGTAACATTCACCTGTGTGCAAACACCTGAGCTCCAAATGGGCCTTTTCAAGTCCTTTTGCATTCCCCATCCCCTTTCCCTCCCCAGGCTTGGGGTGGTTGATCTCTGTGAGCTGCAGAGGCTCCGTGACATCCCACAGGGCTTTTCCTTCCACATCTGGGGCTGCTTCAGCTCTGGCTCCTCTGCAGCAGCATCTCCTGAGCCTCCTCCCACGCTGCTTCCCTTATCTGGGGCTGCTCCTCACCAGGTTCCTGCCCTGCAGCAGCTTTGGGGCTGTGGTTCCACCCCAGAGCTGTGTTAGGAGGCCAGGATGGAAAAACCAGTTGCTCTTGAATTTGCCTTGTCCCTGTGGCACTGCAGGTGGGAGCTGTGGTTGTTGGTGAGTCACTAGGACTTCTTTTCATCCACCAAATCGGGGTTGATCTCAGGTTATTCACCTTATGTTCCTCCTTAGGAGGTTCATGTGCTGAAGTATGGGAAAAGTGAATTATTTTCCCCCCTCTGCCACTGCAGGGTGAGCTTGGTGTGGTGATTAGACATCTTCAATCAAATGCACATCTTAAAACCTGTTAGGGATCAGAGCTGGTTGGGATGCCCAGGTCGTGAGGGTCCCAGTGTGGGCTTTCTGGATCACAGCCTGGATGACATGCACCAAACTGGTTAGAGGGGCCTGGGGCTCTGTACAGCACAGGGAGAGCTGGAATGGGCAAACAACGAGGGGATGGATGCTGTGAAGGACCTGCTCCCTGTCTCCATCAGCAGAGCACCATGAGAAGCCAGATCTCCATGGTGGGGAGCATGAAAGCCATCAGATATCCAGCTATTAATTAATATCAGGAGTATATTGAGTTGTGGGAGGCTCAGAGATTGGCTCACAAGGGTCTGTAGCTCATGTTGCAGCATTTCTGCTCACAGATCCACTCTTGGAGTTTGTCCTTTGTGGCATATTTGCAGCTCCTCGAGGTCCTGCCCACGAGGGAATTCAGCCCATCCATTGCTCAGACACCAGCAGGGAGTTTCACACATGGTTTTTCCTGGGGAAATCTTCTCAGGCAAAGCTGCCAGAGGCTGGCAGCAGCTTCTGAGCAAGGGGCTGTGCTGGCAGCATCCCTGCCCAGCAGGGGCTGTGCCCGAGGCAGCTCCATGGGGCTGGGATGAAAAGGGAGGTGAGGCAGAGCTGGGCTCTTCATCCCCCCATGAAAGATGGAGCTGAGCCTCTCAAAGCCAGAGCTGACTTTGAGCTGGGAAAACATGCTCTGAGTGACTTTTGAAGCTCTGTCTCTGTGGGGCATCAGGGGTGGGGGTGGCACATCCCTGTGGCTTAACTCTGCCTCCCCCTTTGTCTTGCCAGTGGTGACATCAATGAAGACACGCTGGAGACCGAGAATGCAGCTGCTGCAGCTGCTGCTGCCTTCACAGCCTCCACTCACCTGAAGGAAGCAGTCCTAGGTAGGTTCAGCCCGTGCTGTAGCTCCTCACTTGAGCTGTGCCAGCTCCATCACCCCAGTGTGGCACAGCCCTGCAGCTGAGAGGGTCTGGCCACTGCTGGACAGAGCTGCTGATGGGCCCTGGGGATGTTCTCCTGGGGGTACCAGGGTTGCTCTCCTGGGGATGCTCTCCCAGAGGCCTTGGGGATGCTTTTTTGGGGGTACCAGGGATGATCTCTTGGGGATGCTCTCCTGGGGGTACTAGGGATGCTCTTCTGGGGACCCTGAGGATGCTTTTCTGGGGGTCCTGGTGATGCCACCCTGAGGATGCTCTCCCAGGGGTACCAAGTGATGCCATCCTGAGGATGCTCTTCTTGGGGTACCCAGGATACTCTTCTGGGTGTCCCAGTGATGCCACCCTGGGGATGCTCTCCCAGAGGTACCAGGGGTGCTCTCCTGACCATTCAGGGCAGCCCAGTGAGCTGCAGGAGCTGGGTGATGGGGAAAGGAGCTGGCAGCTGCTGGTTGGGCTGCTGCTGCCCTCTCCTGGTGCAGGATGAGGCCCTCTGTCTGGCCACCACCAGCTCCTGCCCTTCCAGCCTGCCCTGGGGGTGTCAGCTTTGCAGGAAACTCCCTGGTGTTGGTTACAAGCAGAATTCAGTGAGCAGAGAGTGTGACCAGCTGGGCTGGAGTTGAGTTAAAACCAGTTTTACTCTAAAACCAAGGGTGGCTTTCCAATTACCTGAACAGCATCACTCCTTTCATTTTTTTATCAAGAATTGGATTTTTCCAGCCCTGGACACTGAGTTCTCAGATTTCTTGCACTTAGCTGGAGCTGGGTTGGTTTAAATCTGTTTTGCCTGAGAAATTTGGGTGGTTGGATGGTTTAGTAGCAACGTGCAAGTGAGTGGTGGCCACAAACCCCACCAGGCAGTGTCCACATCTGCTTTATAATCCTGAGCTTCAGAACATCTTTACCTCTTGGGCTGTGACTCATGTTTCTTCTTGATCTGTCCCTTCCTCTGTTCCCTGTGAGAAGTGAAGATGGCTGAAGATGAGGACAGTTTGGAGGCAGAGATTGTCTACCCCATCACCTGCGGGGACAGCAAAGCCAACCTCATCTGGAGGAAGTTTGTGTGTCCTGGGATCAACGTCAAGTGTGTGCAGGTGAGAACAAGGGGCCCCAACACTGGGCTCCTGCCTCCCTGTGCCAGGTTGTCCTGGGTTTGGTGACCTTTGGGGAGCTGCTTTGCATCAGAACCATGTTGTGGTGGGGAAAGAGTCTAGAGCAGGAGTGTGGTGAGGAGCAGCTGAGGGAGCTGGGGGGGGTGAGCCTGGAGCAAAGGAGGCTCAGGGGAGACCTTCTGGCTCTGCACAACTCCCTGCAAGGAGGTTGGAGCCACGGGGGGTGAGATCTCTTGTCCCCAAGGGATGGGACAAGAGGAACCGGCCTCAAGTCGGCCCAGGGGAGGTTGAGATTGGAGCTGAGGAACAATTTGTTGTTGGTCAGGGCTGTGAAGGGCTGTGCCAGGCTGGGCAGGGCAGTGGTGGAGTCCCCATCCCTGGAGGGGTTTCCAAGGTGTGGAGATGTGGAGCTGAGGGACACACTTCCCCTGGGCACAGGGAAATGCCACCCAAGCATCTGCTCAGAGGTGCTCCCAGGACCCACTTTTGTTATTTTATGTCTCGTTGTGCTAATTTTTTGCTCTGCCTTCTGCAGTTTGATGACCACCTGATCAGCCCCAAGGAGTTTGTGCACTTGGCAGGGAAGTCCACCCTGAAGGACTGGAAACGAGCGATCCGCATGAACGGGATCATGCTCCGGTGAGCCCCAGTTTGTGTCCATGGAGCCCCAGTTTGTGTCCATGGAGCCCCAGTTTGCATCCCTGGAGCAGCAGCAGAGCCCCTTCCTTTCTGGGGGTCACCCTGGGGTGGGACAGAGCCCTCAGCACCTTATTTCACAGCTCCACAGCTGCTCCCCAGAAGGGTTGTCTGAAGACCAGCCCCAGGTGTGGTGTGTCCAATGGCTTTGCTTTGTCCTAGGGAATGATTGGGAGTGAGAAATGTTCTCCTGGTGTTTGTAGGACTTGAAGCACCAAATTCCCAGCTGCCATAAGGTCATTGAGCATTTGAATGGCCACTGGTGGTCAGGTCATGCTGTCCACAGCTCCTCAGTGTGACCTACTATATGGGAGTCAGCCTGGGCATCACTAACACTCCCTTTGCAGCATGTCTGCTCTTCATCACTTGGGGTTTTTTTTCCACCAAGGACTTACTTAAAGCCTATTGACGTGAGAATTTCTCTTCTCTGCTCTTAACTACAGTAATTTAATTCTTCTGTGGTCTTCTTGAACACCAGCCTGAGGCTGTGATTTAATTAAAGTCAGCCTCTGCCTGTGGGCAGGATAAAAAAGCACCCCCTCTTTCCCCAGGAATTGTCTGTGGTTTTGTGTTCCCCTCACAAGGTGACATTGCCTTTGCCTTTATTCTTCTGTTTCAATGCAGGCAGCTCCAGTATTCCTTCTAAGCAGCTTTGGCTCCACGTAGACTTTGCATAATAGGCTTAGGCTTTGGCAGGGCTTGCAAGGGAATAAAAAAGAAGTCTTCATGAGGAATGTGTGAAGGCAGGGCCAGAAACCCATGGAGCAAATCCTGGGCAGCTCAGGTGGCTTTGGGCAGCAAAGTCTGGGGATGCTCTGGAGACAAGGTGCTCGGGCTGGGAAGATCAGGTGTGGCACTGCTGCAACCTCTGCTTGAGCAGAGACCTTATTTTGGTTGATAAATAGAGTTAAGCCCCATCTCTTGGAGGAGTAGAGTCAAAAGGGGAAGGATCCTGCTCCCTCACCCTGGACTGAGGCTTCAGCCAACCCTTCTGCTGGCAGCTGCGTGGTGGGGAAGGTGCTGGTGGGAGCAGCAAGGGTTCCTCACTGAAATTCCACACCCCCATGCTGGGAGCAGAGTGGTTTGTGCTGATGCTTCTCAAGGAGTGTTTAGTTTGACAGGGATATGAGCTTTTCCTAAGGATATGAGTCTCTTGACCCTCTTAGCCCGAGTTGAGAGCTCCAGTGGTGAAGAGAAGGACTTCCTTGGACTAAGGAAATTCATCCTTTTAGGGTTAGGCTTGGAGAGGAGCCTTTCCAGAGGGTTGAGTTCCTTCTCCCCATGCTCCATCCTGCAGGAGGATGTGGGATGTGGCAGGGAAGTGGTTGGAAACCAGCTCTTCTCCAGCCCTTTCCCACAGCTCCAGCAGGATGGGCTTTTTTCTCCCCATCCCAGCCTCCTGAAAGGCTGGAGTGTTGTGTGGTGGTTGGATCTGTGTGTGTGGCCAGTCCAGAGCAGGCTGGGGGTGCTGGTTTAATTCACTCTTAGTCTAAGAGAGTTCAAGAGAGCCCCTCTAAGATGCGAGGGGCTTGTCAAAGGAAATCCAGACTGTTCCCTCTCCCTCTCTCCTGGCTTCTGCTTTCCACCTGGGACGTTGAGAAGTTTGGGGGTGAGGGCTGCCAGGAGCCCCCTCTCAGAGCCCTCCTCTCCTGCTGACCCTGCCCTGCTTGCTCCCTCTTTCAGGAAGATCATGGACTCAGGAGAGCTGGATTTCTACCAGCACACCAAGGTCTGCTCCAACACCTGCCGCAGCACCAAGATCGACCTGACTGGGGCCAGGGTGTCCCTGACCAGCCAGACCTCAACTGAGTACATCCCCCTCACTCCTGCCTCTGCAGATGGTATGTCCAGCCCTTCCTCACCCTCAGCAGGGGCTTTGGGGCCCAGAAATGCCACAGAACCCCCTTTCTTCCAGTAGCTGAAGGGGTGGGGGAAGGTCTATTCAAAAGGGTTTGTGATGACAGGACCAGGAGTGATGGTTTGAAGCTGGGAAAGGAGAGATTTAGGCTGGATATTAGAAAAAAGTTCTTTAATCTGAAGGTGATAGATCAGTGGAAGGGGCTGCCCAGAGAGGGGGTGGAGGCCCCATCCCTGGAGTCCTTCAAGGTCAGGCTGGATGGGGCTCTGAGCAGCCTGCCCTAGGTAGAGATGTCCCTGCTGGTGTAGGGAGGTTGGACCAGATGACCTCTAGAGGTCCCTTCCAGCCTGAAACACTCTATAATTCTATGATTCCCCACAGCAGAGCTAAGGCAGAGTTGATAGAGCACCTCAGCAGAGGTGCAGTAACTCCCCTAGATGCTCTCTAACCCTGCATGACCCAAAGAGCCACCCTTCTGGCCTCCTGCCTTATGCCAAACTGTGTAGCTGAAGCAGAAGAATGCAATTAATCTATAAAAATCAGCAGGCATTGCTCTGACACCTCCTGTGTCCATAGGACACTGTGTCCATAGGGCTCATCCTGGGCAGCAGGGATCAGTCCAGCCTCTCCTGATGAGCAGGGTGCAGGGTAGGAGTCCCTCCTCCCAGCTCTAGCTGGAATAATTTAAGGGTTGTCCCCTCCTAGAGTAATTTAGGGGCTGTCCCCTCCTGGAATAATTTAGGGATTTTTTTCCTTGAAGGCTCCCTGGTTGAATTATTACTCACAAAAGCTTTAAGAGAACTAGGGGATAAACCAGATTTTTGTCTGCACTTGTGTGTGTAGTTGATGAAACTGGATTTAAATGATGTTGTGGCCACTTTGCTGTAGCTGCAACAAGTAGGTCAACTTCTTTTGACCTCTAATTACAGGCAGCTATTTTATTGGGAAGCTTAATTTCTAAGTACTTCTGTATTTAACTCCTTTTGCTCCTAAGAGCAGCCCCTGAAGAGCCCCCCAGCTCCTGAGGAGTCCCTTGGCTGGCTCTGCAGAGCATCTTTGGCACCCTGGGGTTGTGGAGGGGTTGCCAGTGCCCAGAGCAGCCTGTTCCCAGCCCTCCCATTAAACGTGGACACCAGCTCATTAACTGGGAGATGCTTCCCACGCTACTGGGCTGTGCTGGGATAACCAGAGCCTTGAAAGCTGCAGGGTCCAGGAGCAGGATAATGGGATTTCGTGGCAGTACCAGTGCTCTGCAGAGCACCACGGGGCTCTGGCCAGGTTCCTGCTCATCCTGCTCCTGGCAGGGCTCCAATGAGACCAGTTCCCCCAGCTCTATGGAAACAAAACAACTGGGATTTGGCAGAGCTGGAGGGAGGGAGGGAGCAGAGCCCCCCCTGCATCCCTGCACGGCAGGGGGATGCTCACCCCTTCAGGGCCTTAGGAACCCTACAGACATCCCAGCCCTGCAAAAAAGGGTTGTAAAAAATAAATCAAATTCTAAATGCATTGGCTGTTTGCCCTGAGCAGTGTCAGGGGGAGCAGGAGGGGAGAGCTGCTCCTGTGCCTGTGCTCCTGGGCAAGGGTTGCAGAATTAATCCACAATTAATTGCTCCAGGGTGGAAAAATAAGTGCTGCTGGCACAGCAACCACATAGGGCTTCACTTGGGCACCTCTCCCTTCAGCAGGGGAGAGATATCACCTCTTATCAAATAATAGGTGATAAAAAAGTCAGAGCCATGCAGCCAGGGAGCACTTCCCCAGGACACAGCCCCGGAGACACAGAGAGGAATCAGGACTTGGGATTTTCTTTCTTTTCTTTTTTTTCTGTGCTATTGGTTGCAGTGAACGGATCCCCGGCGACCATCACCATAGAAACCTGTGAGGATGGCACTGATTGGAGCAGCACCATCGGAGGTGGGATTGGGGTCCTGCCAGCTCTGCAGCCAGGGGGGGAGATGGAGGGAAGGGGGATGAGGAGCAGGACCCCCCTGGCTGGAGCAATCCCTCCACTGGGGTTATTTGCTGGGTACTGGGGCTTGGTGCTGGGTTATGTCCTTGCCTGGCTGTGGCATCATCCTGGGGTGGAAATAATAAGCTCTGAGGTGTCAAAGTGTTGGCTTGATGTGGCTCCAGGGGAAAATAAAAGTTAGAAGGGTCCTAAACTCAATTTTGCCCCTCTGGTGTGCTCGGGGCTGAGGGCAGGGATGTGGGGTCTGGCTGCACCCAGGAGTTCCAGCTCCCAAAGGAGCCTTGGTCACTTATCCCTCTGTACTTTGAGTCCTGAGCTGGAGGTGCAAAGGGACTTTGCTGTCCCACTGGTGTCCTGCTGGGGTGTGATGGGATGGGGAGAGCTCGTCCTTGGCTGGCTGTCCCCCCTGTGGGTGCACTTCATCTGGGCTTTGCCCCAGCACCTACAGCCTGACAGGACATCACCCTTATAGGGGCCAGGAGGGGAACCCAGAACAGATCACCACTGTTCAACCCCCCTTGGAGGAGTCTGAGCTTCTCTCTTGCTTCCTCTTTCTCCAGATGACACCTTTGCCTTCTGGCGAGGCCTGAAGGACACGGGTCTGCTGGAAGAAGTCATCCAGGAGTTCCACCAGGAGCTGGTAGAGACCATGAAGGGCTTGCAGCAGAGGGCACAGGATCCCCCACTGCAGCTGGGTGGTGAGGACCTGGGCATGGGGCTCAGAGGCATCTTGGGAGAGGGGCTTGGGGATCTTTTTTCTCCTTAGGGGAGTCTGGATGGTGCTACTGGAACATCGTAGAATTGTTTGGGTTGGAAGAGACCTTTAAGATCATCAAGTCCAACCATTAACCCAGCACTGCCAGGGCACCACTAACCCATGTCCCTCAGCACCACAGCTCTAGACCCTTCCCCAGCTTCGTTGCCTTTCTCTGAACACGCTCCAGCCCCTCAAGGTCCTTCTGGGAGTGAGGGGCTCAAAATTGACCCCAGGATTTGAGGTGCAGCCTCCCCAGTGCCCAGTCCAGGGGTTGGAACTAGATCTTTGAGGTCCCTTCCAACCCATCCTATGATCCCCCTGCCTCTTGTGTTACCCTCTTGCAGATTTTGTCCATCTCAGCTGAACCTGTTCACTTTTTACCAAGCCGTAAGCACTTTGTGTAGAGAATTTTGCTTTCCTCAAAGATCCATCTCTTGTTTTCAAGATGCTGTTTTACTCAACAACGTGGTCCAGAACTTTGGCATGCTGGACCTGGTCAAGAAGGTCCTGGCCAGCCACAAGTGTCAGATGGATCGCTCGAGGGAGCAGTACACACGGGATCTGGCAGGTATGGCCCTGGGACAGGCTCCAGCACTTCTCATTGCTGCTGGGGTGTTTGTGGGGTTTGTGTGGAAGCTGGTGTGTGCTGGACCAGCTGTGGAGGGGCTGCTCCATCACCCTGGTCCTTGGGAAGCGTGTCCCAGCTCCAGGTGTGTTGTGCTTGTGGGGTTTGTGTTGAAGCTGGTGTGTGCTGGACCAGCTGTGGAGGGGCTGCTCCATCACCCTGGTCCTTGGGAAGCACGTCCCAGCTCAGAGGGGACAGATAACCCTAAAGAAGAGCCAGGAGGTCCCTCCAGCCATCCCCTTTCAACCTGCCTGTCCCATCTCATCCCAGAGCTCCTGGATAACCTGGAGGGGTTTGTCCAGAGCAGGACGCTGAGCCTGCAGCTCCTGAGGGCTGGGCAAAGGCTTTCCAGCCCCACCACTCAAGCAAGGTGACCTCCAGGCTGATCCCCACCCCTCCTCTCTCTCCCCAGCCCTGGAGCAGCAGTGTGACGAGCACCGCAAGCGCGCCAAGGAGCTGAAGCACAAATCCCAGCACCTCAACAACGTCCTCATGACCCTCACGCCCGTCTCCGTCCCCGCCCCTTTGAAACGACCCCGGCTCACCAGGGCCACCTCGGGCCCCGCCGCCATCACCTCCCAGGTCCTGTCCCAGCCCGCCCAGCTGGTCACCCCCGGCGTGCCCGTCTCCCAGCTCGCCAACCTCCCTCTGGGCAAGGTGGTCTCGGCCCTCCCTCCCTCGGTGCTGGGGAAGAGCCCGTCCCAGCCCCCCGCCAGCTCCCCGGCCTCCCCCTTGCTGGGGGGCTACACGGTGCTGGCCTCGGCGGGGTCGCCGTTCCCCGGCGCGGTGGAGATCCACCCGGACGCTCCCAACCTGACGGTGCTGAGCACGGCGGCCGTGCAGGACGGCAGCACGGTGGTGAAGGTGGTGAGCCCCTTCCAGCTGCTGACGCTGCCCGGGCTGGGCACCGCCATCCAGAACGTCACACAAGTGGCCCCCGCCGCCGCCGGCGGTGGCGCCATCGTCGCCGTCCCCGCCGAGGCCGCCGGGGAGGAGCACGCGGCCGCCATCGAGGTGACGGCCGTGGCCGAGGAGACTGAGCAGAAGTGAAGCAGGAGGGTGGAAGGTGCCCGGAGGGGACACTTGGTCCTGCTGCTCCTGGGGGAACTGCCTTTTCTCCGGCCGAGAAGCGCGGGGTGAGACTCAGAGTGAGGAGGTGCAGCTCAGAGAGGAGGAGGAGGAAGGATGCCCGGAGAAGGGGAAGGCAAAACCCTGCCCTGCTTGGGGAAGGAAGAAAAAAGAAGCAGCTTATTTTTTTATCAAGCTTTCCTCCGTCGTTCTTTTGGAATAGTTGTTCTGGCCTGGCTGGGCTGCGGGGGGAGCTGGGGAGCAGGACACAGGGCACGGAGGAGCTGGAGAGGAAGGAGGAGCAGGAGGAGCGCTGAGCTGGCGCCCAAGGGCCTGGGTGAACCCACGGAGTGGCTGCTCCCCATTCCTGAGGTGCTCAGGGATGGGAGAAGGGAGATGCTGAGAGTGGGGTGTCCATGGGAGGCGTGAGGTTGTCGACTGGGATCGGAGGTGGTGGCAGCACAGGAGGTCAGCTCTGTGTGGTGCTGGCTTTGGGGGGCAGAAAAACAGGAGCTCTCATGGGCACGGAGGGATGCCCAGGGCTGCTGGGGGAAGGAGCAGGCAGAGAAACCCAGAGGGCTGCCAAGAGCTGTAAATTCTGAGGATTTGGGGTCTCTTTCTAGTTTTCTCAAAACAAAAAATCCTCTTTTTGGGGTTTTCTTAAGCGGTGATTTTTAGGCGAAGCCCTTTGGTCGTGCAGATGAGTCCTAAGGCAGAGGTGTTGGGTGTGCAGAGATGAGCTCTCCGAGGAGCCCGTGATGTCACCGAGTGTGACCCTGGTGCAGGATCAGGCCCATCCCCGGTCCCCAGCATCTCGCTGCAGGTCTCCTCTGGTCTGTGCTGACCAAGCCATGGTCACGCTGTCTCCAGCTGGAAGGAGTCAGGTGCTTGAGGTGTTGGGGTTTCTACAGACTTGATCTGGCAGCAGCAGCGATGACAGGTCAATTCATGAGCTAATAAATCTTTTTGGTTTTTTTTTTGGAAAGAGCGTGGCTGGTTTGTGGTGTGTGTCTGGTTGGGGCACTTGGGGCTGCTCCTCTCCCAGGGAGGAACAACAGGACAAGAAATGGCCTCAAGTTGGCCCAGGGGAGGTTGAGGTTGGAGCTGAGGAACAATTTGTTGCTGGTCAGGGCTGTGAAGGGCTGTGCCAGGCTGGGCAGGGCAGGGGTGGAGTCCCCATCCCTGGAGGGGTTTCCAAGGCTGGAGATGTGGTGCTGAGGGCCAGTGGTTAGTGGTGCCCTGGCAGGGATGGGGGATGGTTGGACTTAATGACCTTAAAGGTCTATTCAGAACTCTTCTGTGGTTCTCTGAGGCTTGACCCTGCCCCGTGGCAGCCGATGCTGTGTCCAGAGCTCAGTTCTGCAGCTTCACCCTTCCTTAACCACATGGTCATTGGTCAGAAGCCTCTAGTTCTGTGTCACGGCCCCAGCAAAACCATTAAATGAACCCAGGATTGCCTAATTCTGCCTTTTCTGTCACACCAGCTTTCAGTTTCACTTCCTCCTGGTAAATGAACATTAACTCCTCCCTGGCAGAGGTGAGGAGATGTGTGGGGCTGGGGGTTGCTCTGGGGTGGGTGGGTGGGTGAGGATGTGGCTCTGGTGGCCCTGGGTCCCTGCCATGGGCACCAAGGTCCCTGGTGGGATGGAGAAGAGGTGGCATCAGGGCTCTTCTCCACTTCTCTGCGATGGGATGAAGGGTCCTGCATCCTCTCTTGAGGGCAGAAGCTTTGATTGGATGTTTTCAGAGCTTTGATTGGATGTTTGTTTTCAGGGGTTTTCAGCATTTTTCATGTATAATGAGTTTTGTTTTCAAACCCAACCCTGGTGAGATGGACACAGCCCTTGGCAGGGGGGATGTTGCCAAGGGAACACTTTGCTTTGGAACCGAGTGTGGGAGGGAGAGGTGCCCCTAAAAGGTTTGGACCAGGGTGACCTGGGGGCTGGTGAGCCCAGGACGTGGCTCCAGAGCCTGGTGGTTTGTGGTGTGGCTGGGATGGACCTGGCTGCACCCAGTGCTGCTCACCACCAGCTCTTGCTATCTTTAACAGAGTTATGACATGCAATCAAGAAGAAAAATTATTATTCCTCTGAGGCATTAGATTCAGTTTCGTTTTGGCTGAGCCTGAACCTGAGGCTGTGGCTGATTAGGAGGAGTCTTGGCTAATCAGAAGCTTTTCCCTCCTGGGCTCCCTGCCCTTAAGATATCATAATTTCTTCTTGTTATCATTGAACTTGGTACAGTGTTGGTACCTCAGGCCAGGGAAATAGAGATTGTGGTCACCATGAGCTGCTTCTTGCCTCTCCAGCATCACCAGTGGTACCAAGCTGGGCACAGGGATGTGTTTCTAGCCCAAAGCCCCCTGTGACAGTGACTGAAGGTCTCTCCAGCCCCAGGGACACCTTCCCTGAGCAGTGGTGGGGCTGGGAAGCCTTTGCCCTGCCCTCAAGCTGCAGGGTCAGCCTCTCTGCTCGGGACAAACCCCTCCAGGTGGAGATGGGACAGGCAGGTTGAAAGGGGATGGCTGGGGGGACCTCCTGGCTCTTCAGGGGTATCTGTGGGGTGTTTGTGGCATCTCCACGTTGGTGTGAGCAGTGCTGGGGAGACGAGGGTGGGCAGCAAGTGCTGGGGCAGAGCTGGCAGGAGGCAGCTTTACCTGCCCGGGGACTCTAGATCCTTCACCAGCAAAGCATTCCCAGTGGGGGTGGACTTTGTATGTTCCTGGGGCTGTAAACAGCTCCCCAGCAATAAAACCTCTGCCAGTTTGCCTGGGGCAATCCTCCCCTCCCTTTGCAGCAGCTTTGGGGGCAGCTGGGCAGGGAGGTGCTGGTGGTGCTGGTTTGTCTTCCTATAGGGACCAACTGGGATGCTCTGGATGTGCGGTCCAGTCATGGGGTGGCTGTGCTGGTCCTAAGTGTGCTGTGGTGCTTCCCTGCTCTTGTCCGGGTACTTGGAGGGCTGTGGCTGAGGCTTGGGGAGGAAGAACAAGGAGAAATTATCTGCAGCAAGCTGTAGAGGGAGATTATCAGCATGTGGACAACTTGCCTTGGACTGGAAGCAGCAAAGATGTGGCCACTGGGGCTTGAGCAAGATGCTCTGGCCATGGGGAGAGTCTTGTGGTGTGTGTGGTTGGTTCATCTAGTTCTTCAGCCCTGGTTTCAGCTCTGGTGGGCTCATGGTCCCCATGGTGCTGGCAGCAGCACCCAGGTCTGGGGCTCTGCTTTGGGGACCCCCCAAGCTCTGTGCTCATGGGTTGAGTGCTGGGGTGGGCTCCAGGGCTGCAGTGGGGGTCGTGCACCCCACAACTGGAGCGTGGGGGTGAATCCCAGTGGAACAACCCACCGCATGAGTTTGGGGTCCCTGCAGCAGGGCTGGGGCTCCCCTGTGCCCACCGGTGCCCGCTCTGCCAGCCTGGTGCTGCCTTCCTGGGGCTGGGCAACATCCCCAGGGGATCCCAGGGCTGCTGCTGGGCGTGGAGGACTCTCATCCAGAGACAAGTTATGTAAGGGCTGCAGATGACTCACGCCAGGTCCCTGTTTTTCTCCGGGTTCTGTGGTGATGGAGACGCTGCCTCTTGCGTTTTCTCCTCCAGGCATCTGTGAGGAGCAACTTGCAGCATTTGGGAAGGACCTGCAGAGGCTCCCCCTGCCCAGGCATCCACCCAGCAGCTCTGCAGGCACAGCCATGCCCAGTCCCTGCTAGAAATCACCATTTCCTCAGTCCCTGGGTCTGTCTGGGCTGGTTGGAGGTGTTGCCAGGCAGGAGATGCTCCAGCATCTCCATGGGAAGGGCCTCCAGGGGACCAGCTTGTCCTCGGGTGGTTGTGCAGAGCACAAAGAGCAGCTCCAGGGCTGGGGGGGGCTGCAGTGATGGCTTCGTGGGTACCCCCCTGTGCTTGTCAGTTGTGTCATCGCAGGAATGGAAACTGAAACCCGGGGGTTTGTTTGTCTAAAATCAGCAAATCCTGGGTTCCAGCTCCTCCCCACCCCAATGCTCTCCGTGTGGTGACGCAGCTTCGCCTCCTCCCTGCTCTGCTGCTGGGCTGGGGCAGAGTCTTCTCAGCTCCCTGCCTGCAGATTAAGTAAGAGCAGAGCTCAGCTCCTCCCCTGGGTCCCTCTCTCCTTCTGCTGCCTTTTTGTGCATGTCAGGCAGGGCCAGAAGCTTTATAGAAGGTAGTGAAAGGTCTTTTCTCCTGGCTCCTGGAGCTGGGGCTCTAGGGAAAATATCCCACCTGTAAAATCAGAGTGAAAACTTTGAACAGGCTGGAGAAGAGAAGGTTTCGGGGAGACCTTCTTGGGAATTTGAGGACTTCAAGGGGTCTGTCAGAAAGATGGGGACAGACTTTTGGGCAGGGCCTGTTGGGACAGGACAAGGGGACATGGTTTGAAATTAAAAGAGGAGGATTTAAAGGAGAGAGAAGGAAGGAATTGTTGGTGCTGAGGGTGGTGAGAGCCTGTCCCAGGGTGCCCAGAGAGGTGGTGGCTGCCCCATCCCTGGCACCATTGCAGGGGAGGTTGGGCTCTGAGCAACCTGAGATAGTTGAACATGTCCCTGCTCCCTGCAGGGGGGTTGGACTGGACCTTTAAAGGTCCCTTCCCACCCAAACCCATCTGTGGCTCTAATATCCCATCTGTACCATCAGAGCAGAGCCCCTGTTCTGTCTGGACGAGCCTGGCTCTGTCCATCCTGGCTCAGGTGATGGGGCTTTGGGGCATGGACCAGGCAGGTCTTCTGCCCAGGATACCTGGCTTCCATGGTCACCCACCTCTCTGGTGGGGTTCATCCAGCACCCACAGCCCTAGGCTGCCCTGCACCCACCTCTGCTATGAAAACACCTTTCCCTCAGGGCTGCCTGGGGTGCTGCTGGCTGGGAGCAGGGCTGGGCAGGCACCCATGGGTGCACCCAAACAAAGCTGGGAGGTAAAAAACATCCTTCCTCTTCCTCCTTCCTTCAGTGTTGACAAACATGCCAGAAACAGCCCCAGCTCCTCCTTCCTCCCATGCTCCCTGTGTGCCCCGTGGGCTGTCTCTCTGCTCCTCAGGGTTTGCTCCTCCTGCTTCTTTCCAGGATGAGCTTTTATTTATTTCCCTGGCTTTGTGTTGGGGCCCTGCATGGTCACCATGTGTCCCTCTCCTTGACGGAGGGATTTAGCAGCAGGGAAACTTTGCCTCGGGTGCCTGGGATCTTTTACAGCCCCGTGTAGTCGAGGCGTGGTGGTTTTGCCTGGTTGCTCTCCAGGGCTCCCAGCTGGGCTCTGGCACAGAGATCATTTTATTAGGTGGGAAGGATGGGGCCTGGTTGTGTCTCTGTGTCCAGCACAGCAACTGCTCTGCAGGTCGGCGCGTTCTGAAGCCTCATGGCCGGGCTAGGGAGGGATGTGCTGCTGCAACCCCCAGGTTGTGGTCCTGGGGCTGGGAGGAGGTCACTGAATCCCAGCGTGGTGGGGTGGGAAGGGACCTCTGGAGATGATCTGGTGCAACCCCCCTGCTCCAGCAGCTCCCCCAGAGCAGGGGGCCCAGGATGGTGTCCAGGCCCCTTTGGAATCTCTCCAGAGAAGGAGACTCCACGACCTCTCTGGGCAGCCTGGGCCAGGGCTTTATCTCCCTCATAGGTCAGAGGAACCTCCTGGGCTTTTTACTTGGATGTGTATGTTTTGGGGGGGTCCTCAGCCCCAAATCATGCAGGGGGGAGGTCGCTGCCTTGTGCCATTCTGGGGCTGCTCTGAACTGCTGCAGAGTTTTGGCTCAGAGAGCTGGGAAGGGGCAGCACTGGGAGGGTTGAGGAACCCCCCTCATGCCCCAGGGTGCTGAGGACCCCCCCATGCCTTGGGGTGCTGAGGAACCTCTACACCCCAGGCTGCTGCACATCAGCCCGTGATGTTTGTGTGGTGACCTGTGCCCACAAACCAGGGCGAGGACTCTTGGCACCCAGGGCATGGGTGCTGCCACCCTGCAGAGATGAGCCTCTGCTCACCCCAGAGCTGTGGCTGCTGGGGGGTTGGATGTGGGCGCTGGGTTGTTTTCTGGCCCAAGGTTGGTCTCTCTGCACCCGGGTGCATCTCGTCAGCAGGGGAAGGGATGGGAAACGAAAGTAATGCAGATGAGAAGGGAAACCACCGCGTTCTGCCCCTCCCGGGAGCCCTTTTAAAGCCGAGGCCGTCGGGGTAGGGAGTACACAGCACCCAGGGCCGGGCTGGGCACCGGTGCTGCCGCCGTTCCGCTGAACGATCCGCTTTGTT
>VYZX01015793.1:781159-804671 GCA_013401335.1 Brachypteracias leptosomus
CGCTGGGAGAGCCCCGACCCTCCGCGGGTGAGCAGCGGCCCCGGGAGCATCCCCTCCGGGCTGGGGGGGACAAGACATGGGGTGTGTGTGGGGGTTCGTCTGGGGATGCTGAGGCTGCTGGTACCGCCGGGGTGGGAGCCCCCGGTTCTGTTGGGTGCGGGGTGCGGGCAGCGCTGCCCCCGGCCGTGTTTTCCTCCCCCCCCCCATCTCCCGGCCCCGGTGCCGGCTCCCCCCCGGTGCCTGCGGGCGGGGCGAGGCGGGGCTGCCGTGATGCAATTTCCGCGAAGTCCGGCCCCGGTTTGAATGCGGGGAGGCCCCAGAAACGAAACCGGCGGCGGCGAGTCCCCGGGTGCCCCGGTCCCCCCTCCCCGGAGCGGCAGCGGCGGTGAGAGCGGTGCGGGGGGTCCCTGGGGGGGTGCGGAGCAGCCGGGGGTGCTGGGTGCTGCAGGGCTCAGGGTGCTCTCGGTAGCCCTGCAGCGTGTTTTGGGGTGCTGCATGCAGGGGGGGGCTCTGGGGGGTCATCCCGCTCAGCCCCCACCCGCTCCTGCCCCAGCCCGCAGCATCCCGGCTCGTACTGGAGCCGCTTCGGGAGAGGAGATGGGGAGGAGGGAGCAGGGTGAGGGTGCAGGTTTTGGGGTGCAAAGCCCAGGGTTGGAGGGCAGGGAGCACCCCGGCTGGCAGGGGGATGCGGTGCCAGCTCCAGGAGCATCCCCAGCAGCTCTGCCCTCCCCGCTCGGCTGCGGGGGATGAGGTTTGGGGGCTCCCAGGGAACTTTCTGCAGATGGGGGTACTTGGAGGGCTGTGCACAAGCCGGGGGGGGTTCTTGGCTGCCCACCCGCTCGGGCAGCAATGTCACTGCTGTCAGCAGCCAGGCTGGCAGGACCCGGCCAGCTCCGGGTGGGATGTGGAGGGACCTTCTTGTTGGAAAAGACTGGGGAAAGGAGCAGCCCCAAGAACTTCTGGGGGTGGTTTTGCCCAGGAGGGAACCATGGGAGGAGGCAGCGGTTTGGGTGCAGCCAGAAGGGTGACCACAGGCGATGGGGTGGCATGGGCAGCACCCATGGGGCAGCTCCTCTCCCACCCATCCCAACCTCTTCCAGCTAGCCCGGCCGCACCACTCGCTCACTGGGGATGCTGCTGGTCCTGCACTGCTGCTCCAACTCCTCATGGTTGAGCAGAAAACCTCCCTGGGTGCCCAGATCTGGTTCTTGGGCAGGACTGATAACTGGGGTTCATGGCCGTGGTCCCCTGGCCGTGCTGGTGGCCTGTCCCCATCCCCACAGAGTCCCAGCACCCTGACCCACATCGCTCCGATCGAGGGGCACTTGGCTTACTCCAGGGTAGCTCGTTGCCTAATTTCCTGTTAATAATTAATTGAGTGGAAACCCGACAAAGAAGCTGCCTTCCTCCTGTTGTGGGATGGCAGGAGGGTGTGGAGCAGGACTTGGCTGGGGAGGCACAAGGAGCAGCTCTCTGCTCTGGCCGTGCTTCAACTTGCCATTTCCAGGGAAATGTGATTATCCCTGCGTCAGCTCAGCCCCGTGAGGTGCTGCTGGGGGTGATGCCTGGACGTAGCAACTTGGACCTGAAGCATCTTCCTGAGCATAGAGGAGATGCTGTTAGGGAGGTGGTGCCATGGTTTGGTTGGGTTGGGTTGGCAGCAAGGCTGGAGCAGTGCAAGGCAGTGGGTGCGTGTGTCTCTGGCAGTGCCTGGGGTGGGTACGTGCAGTTGGGAGGCAAGGACTGGGGGGAATAGGTCAAAACTCGAGGTGGGGAGGTTCAGATGAGACGTGAGGAAGAAGTTCTTGCCCAGGAGGGTGGGGAGACACTGGCCCAGGTTGCCCAGAGAGGTGCTGGAAGCCCCATCCCTGGACATTTGGAAGGCCAGGCTGGCTGGGGCTGTGAGCAACTGATGTAGTGGGAGGTGTCCCTGCCCATGGCAGGGGGGTTGGAACTGGAGGATCTTGAAGGTCCCGTCCAACCCTGACAATTCTATGATTCTGAACACTCACCCTGATGGGACCATGAGCCTCTGGGGGTGGGTCTGGAGCTGGGCACACAACAACCCAGCCCCTCTCCTGCCAGGGTGGCTCGTTTCACCCACCAGCAGGATGCAAGAGGGTATAAACACCAGGCTGGGCTCTTCAGGACCAGCATGAGGAAGGTTGTTTGTCTTAATGTACAAAATCCAGCCTGTGAATCATGGTCTGGTGCTTGCTGGTAAATATTGCTCTCGATCAGCTCCTGCCTTCCTCAGGGCACTTGGATTTTGCCCTGTTGACATCAGAGTTTCATTATCAGTAGGATGTCTATCTTATGGTGCACCTCCTGGAGTTTGCCCTGCATCTTTCCTCCTCCCAGGCTTGGGTTGCCAAAGCTCCTGTAGCTTTTTAATTTTTTTTTCTGGTATAAGATGGTTAAAGTGAGAAAGAGGCTTTAATTTGTCTTCAGTGCTGTGTGGAGACTTTAAAAGGGGTTTGCACTTCCTTTTCCTCTTCCCTCCCATCTCCAGACCCAGAGCATGATCTGGCAGCTTGCTCAGAATCAAAGGCTTTCTTAAAAAAATAAACAACGAGGGAACTGACCCTTTAAAGGTGGAATATTCCCTCTTAGCTCCTCCAAACCGGGATGCTCAGCCTAGGCACGAATCCCAGTACCAGCCCTGCTCTCCTGTAGGGTCTTTATGGGTAGTTCTTGGGGCGTTTAGCCGAGGAGGTCACATCTTCACGGGGTTCTGTGGCTGTGGTGGGGAAGCTCCACGGGGCTGAGCACCAGTGACCAGATTTCCTCCTGTCCCTGGTGTGTGTGGCTAAGGTCACTCACCAGTGATGTCTCACCAGTGGAGCTGGATGTTGCCCAGCTCCTGAACTGGAGTGTCTTTCCCAGGAGGACTCCTCTTAAGGAGGAGAATTCCAGAGGAAGGAAGGTGAAAGGGCCATTGGAGGGAAACCACAGCGTTCCCAAAGCCACAGATGTTAGCCCTGAAATAGCCTCGCTGGACACTGTGGGGAGTTACTGGGGAAGCTGAGCCTGCAGCAATGGGGGTCCCTGTCTCTGTGCTGGGGTCTGGATTAGCTCCAGCCCATCCTCAGCCTCCTGGGAAAAGCTGAGTGAGGATGCTCCCTCTGAGCATCATGCTTAGGACAAGGACAAGCAGAGCCTGGGCTGCAGAAACGCTTTGCTTCCAATGACTGGAGCTTGTTATGGTCAGAGGATGGGGGTCCCCTGGCTCCCCACCAGCCCCAGCCCTGCTCCAGCTCAGGAATGGTCTCCAGGGCTCTGTCCCTGCAGGTGCTGTAGGTTTGGACAATATATAGATCAGAGGCCAGGTTTGGAAAGAAAGGTGCAGAGATGAGTTGGGGTGATTGGGCTCTGGGTGTGGTGACCAAACCGTGGTGGAGGGAGAGCTGGTGCTGCCGGGGGGACTCTGCTGGGGGTTCTCCCAGCTTCCCAAGGCACACACCAGCAGCTCTGCCCCGTGCCAGGCTCGCTGCCAGACCTTGAGAGATAAAGAGGGCTGGTGTTTATCCACTGAACGCGTGTCCGACCTGATGCATGGTGGAAACAGAGGGTTAGGTGGCTTCTTCCCAGCTTGGAGTGGGGTGGGACACAAGGGGCTTACTCAGGGTGAGCTGGGAGGGCGGGTGGTGCTCTGGTCACCTCTCCCTTGGTGTTTGCTGCCTGGAGCTTCAGCCAGAGCTTCACAACCCACCCAGCACCAAGCACCCCTTTCCAAAGGAGACTTCATTAGAAGTGAAAAGTATTTCTGCAGAAGCAGCACAAAGTTTGTCCCCTGCTTTGTCATCCACTGATCCCAGCTGTAAATGCCACTCTTCCCATGTCACCAGAGAGCTGCTCCTTGGTGGCTGCAGGTCAGGAGCCCACAGTGGCTGCTCAGCAGGAGGCTGGTGGCGTTTCTTGGCTGCAATCCCTGCCCACAGAGCCACCTGGCACGTTCCTCCACCCCTCTGGCAGTTGGGTGGTAAGTGCTGATGCTCTGCTGGCTGTGGCACCCAGGGACTGAGCTGAGCCCTTCCAGGAGCCCCCAATGATCTGCAGCCTGGTCCCTGTGGGACATGGTCCCCTGGGCTGGAAGATGATCAGAGCAGGGTGAGTTGGTGGGGGCAGACCCCAGGCACTTGGGTGCTGAGGATGAGGGTGTCTGGTGGGGTTGGGTGCTGGGTGAGGTTCCTGGTGAGCGGGGCTGGTGCCCAGCCAGGGACGGGCTGATGTTTCCTGCTAAGTTGCTTGTTCCTCGTTCCTTTGTCAGGCTTTGCCAACTGGTGCCAATGGCTGGCAGGTACGTAGCGAGCTAGGACAGAGCTGCTCCATGGCACCTCCTCCCCCCGGCATCACCTCCTAGGAACTCCCCACCGTGAGTTCTGCTCCTCCAAAGCCAGTGCCAAAGATGCCGGCGGTGAACAGACCGGTGGTGCCGCTGGACAGGCTCCAGCAGCAGCTGGAGCTGCGCCTGGTCTGCTCCAAGTGCAGCGTGAAGGAGAACGAGACCACCTACCAGCTGCAGGAGGGGGACCACGACTGCACCTACGAGGTCCTCCTGGCCCGATGCCGCAGCAGCCGCCGCAGCACGGCCTGGAGGAAGGTGTTCAGGAGGCCGGGCTTCCCCAACCCCATCCGCTACACCGTCTGCAGGTACTACGAGGTGGGGCTGGGCTGCAGCAAGCACAAGGGCCAGTGCACCTTCGCCTGGAGCCCCGAGGAGGCCATGGTGTGGAACTTTGAGAGGGAGCATCAGCTGGAGAGGCGCTGGCTGAAGGCGGCGGTGCTGGAGTGGCAGCTGGGGGGTCGCCTCGGTGCCGTCCCCCACCCCCTGGCCAGCCTCGCCGGGGAGATCCTCAGTGAGTTCGAGGGGAGGTTCGAGGAGATCTGCAAGAGCTGCTTCTACAGCTGCCCCCAGCGCATCTCGTCGGGGGGCCAGGGCCGGCTGTGCCAGTCCCACCGCAGCTGGTCCCCGCTGCTGGTGCACGTGGTGTCGGACAGCCGGAGGAGGAAGGAGTACACGGCCATCCGAGCCTGCCCGGAGTTCATCCCCACCCTCAGCTACTGCACGTTCGTGTCCAGGGGGCTGCCCTGCAAGCACAGCCCCCAGCGCTGCGACTACGCCCACAGCGATGTGGAGATGGCCGTCTGGAAGGCTGAGAGGGAGCACGGGCTGGTCCGCTCCGACCTGCTGCGAGCCGTGGACACCTCCAGCACCAACGGCAAGCCAGCGGCACCCGCGGTGCACTTCTACTGCAGGCTCTGCCTCGTGGTCTTCAACTCGCAGGAGAGCTTCGAGAGCCACTGCTCCTCCGCTGAGCACACGCAGATGCTCTCTGCTGACACCTCTGTGCAGTGGGTCCATCGTGCTCCGCCGCTTGGGTTGACCAAGTTCTCGCTCTGTAGCAGGTAAGGAGTCCACCCGGTGCGGGGGCAGCTCCGTGTGGACACCCCCCTCCCAGTGCCACCAGGATGGCACCTGGGACACCTCTCTCTCGGCAGAGTGGACGTGTGTGAAATGGGGAATAGCTGCACCAAGGCCCATTCCGCCGAGGAGCTGCAGGAGTGGATCCAGAGGGTGAGGGTTAAAGTGAAGAAGAAGAAGCAGGCGCTGAAGGAAGGGCTCGTGTCCTACCAGGACCGGCTCATCGCCGAGTATCGGAGCTGCTCCAACGAGGTGTTGATTGTGAGTCCTGGGCAGCAGGGTGGGAGGACATTGGTCTGGCATGTCACGAGAAGCCTCTTGTGTAAGAATCATGGAGTTATAGCATGGTTTGGGTTGGAAGGGGCCTTAAAGATCATCTAGTTCCAACCCCCTGCCATGGGCAGGGACACCTCCCACTAGACCAGGTTGCTCAAAGCTCCATCCAGCCTGGCCTTGAACACCTCCAGGGATGGAGCATCCCCAGCTTCCCTGGGCAACCTGGGCCAGGGTCTCACCACCCTCAGAGTGAAGAACTTCCTAATTTCTAATCTAAATCCACCCTCTTCAGAGGGTAGATCCCAGATCCCTGATCTTGGGTTCAGAGCACACTGCTCACCTTTCTAAGGGTGACATCCCCTTTCCTTCACCCCTTTTGAGATGTCTCGGGATACCTGGCCATGCTGCTTTTCTGTGGGTCCTTTCACTCCCCAAGGCTGCTGCGTGGAGACACTGAGCAGTGGTGGCTGAGGACTGAGCATGAAAATTTACTCTTGGGAGCACGTAGCTTAAAGGCGAAGGCTGAAGGTGGCCCCACCATGTGTCCCTGGGATGTCACCTTCAGTCCTGCTCCTCTCCCACAGATGGCTGAGCACGTCGAGGGTGTCCGGGTTGTGTGCGAGCAGGACCTGCATGTGCAGCTGGAGGACAAGAGGACAAAGTACCAGTGGAAGTTCAAGGTCTACTCCCAGGTAAGCCCAGCGAGGCTGAGAGCTGCTGCCAGCACCTGCTGCTGTGCACAGACCTTGGGGTTTGGGTTTTGGGAAGGGGCAGAGGGGTCGGGGTTTGGGGATGTCCAAATGAGGACGTGGGTTTGGGTGTTTGGGAGCAGCTGGGGCTGTGGATGATGGATGCAGCCACCGTGCTTCGTGTGGTGGGGCTGGGGTGGACCTGGCTGCTCCCAGCATCATCTCTATCATCACAAATAACAAGATTCAGCTGCTTTCCCACCCAGGATTTTGTGGGTGTTGTGGGCGAGAGGCTGGGTCTAATTGTCCTCCCCAACAGAAGAGGTTTCCTTGCTCCATTTGCTACCAAACTGCAACTTGAGGTTCTTCAACACCTTAAAATAATCGCGGTGGGGTCGCAGGAGGAACAAACTCCTTCAAGGAGAATTTAAACTGGGCTGTGGGTCTGGCACAGCTTTGGGTAGCAAGTGCTGCTGGGAGGATCTCCTCCTCCTCCGTGCTGCCCTCACCACGTCCACGCCTTCTCCTCAACCGGCAGGTGCCCCTGCAGCACGTGGCGCTGCTGAAGAGAGAACCTGGAGTCAACTTCTACCTCTCTGGGAACGGGCTCTCCCCGGGCCTGCAGTACCTGCGTGGGGAGCACGTGGCCACCTCGTCCTGCTCGCCCCCCGCCGCGCTGGTGGAGGTCTGCATGGAGAGCTGCACCCTGGGGCTCTTCGAGCAGTGGGTGGTGTTTGACTTCGGCAGCCGCCCCGTCCTCACGCAGAAGATCAGGGTGAAGGTGGGACGGAGGGAGACCCCCCAGCACGTCCCCAGCAGCAGGGACAGCAGCCGCCCCGTCGACTTCGTGCGGTGGGACAGAGGGAACCGCATCATCGTGCCCAGCGTGGAGAGGACCGGTGAGGACGTGGATCTGCTGGCCAAGTACAAGCCTCCAGCCCTCGCCCTGGACTACAAGCGTGAGGGCAGCCTGGGCGTGCCCATCACCCGCCTCAACTACCGAGAGAGGATGCACAGCTTCCTATTCCGTGAGGAGGAAGCCGAGCAGGCTCTGGTTGCCAAGTAAGTGCCTGCTGTGGAACCAGAAGGGTTCCTCCTCGCTGTGGACCATGGGTTCGTTGCTGATCCTTGAGGCCGTGCTGCTCCTGAAGTCTCTGTCCCTCCTGGGTTGGGTCCTGGGGTGCCTTCCCTGGAAAGTGGAAGCCTGCCAAGAAAGATGGTTTGGTGGGTAGTGATAGGAGGGGAGGGGCTGGGTCTTCTCCAGCCGCCGTGGATTAGCTGGAAGCACCGTTGGTGTCTCTGTGTGCTCAGGGGGCCAGCAGACCCTCTCTGGGTGGAGGTGGCCACCCCCTCTCACCAGCATGTTGCTGGTGGAGCGATGGGCCCTGTTCTCTGCTGTTCATTGGGGTGTTTCCTCCTTCCAGACTCAACCTGCGGGTGCTCATCTCGCTGACCCCCATGCTGCAGAGCCTCTCCATGGGGATGAAGTTTGCCTGCTCTGGTGAGCTGTTTGCTGAAGTGCCTACCCCGTATAACCTCTCGCCAGACACGGACGAGGGGTATCTGCTGAGCAGGTCTGTGCCCACTGCTTTCCTGGCACTCGACCCACCTGTCGATGGGAGGGTTTACGAGGTTGGTGTGGAGCACAAAGCCACCACGGAGAAGACCATCTGGCTACAGATACCAAAGAGGTGCTGCTCGGAGCTGGACTTCAAGCCAAACACCTCCCACAAAGTGGAGATCCAGTTCCAAATTGACCAGCTGCTGTTCCGGCACTGGCACCAGGCTGTGGACCGGCTGATGGATGAGAAGCTGGTGCTACCAGACGTTGCCAGTTGCTCTGTCCCCTACTCTCTCGGGTCACCAGAGTGTGGGAACAAGAAGCAGAAAATGGCCATCTCCTTCATCACGGGCCAGACGACCAGCACCCGGCAGGTCCCACCTCTTCTCATCTACGGGCCTTTCGGCACAGGGAAGACCTTCACCTTGGCCATGGCCACCATGGAGATCCTCAAGAAGCCCAACACACGGGTGCTGATCTGCACTCACACGAACAGGTCAGCAGTGGGAGAGGGAAGAGGCAACCAGAGTTGTGGGCTGGGGCTGAGCGAGCTGGTCCATGGCTTGCCTGGTGGGATGAGCAGGAGCCAGGGTGGATGAGGTGGGGCTGAGCTGCCCTTTTCTTAGTGTGCACTTCAATTGCTTGTTCAAATAAATTGATTTTTATTTAATATGTCTTAAACTGATCTAGCACTTCCTTCTAGGATGGAGCCTGGCATGGGTGGAAGTCTTTGTGGAAGAGACAGCATGTTCTTGCCTTGTTGTACGATGAGGATGGACTTGGAGAAACTGTTTTCTCCTTACCCCTAGTGATAGGATGAGGGGTGATGGGTTCAAACTATAAGAGGGTAGATTTAGATTGGAAATTAGAAGGAAATTCTTTGCCCTGAGGGTGGTGAGACCCTGGCACGGGTTGCCCAGGGGGGCTGTGGATGCTCCATCCCTGGAGGTGTCCAAGGCCAGGCTGGATGGGGCTTTGAGCAACCTGCTCTAGTGGGAGGTGTCCCTGCCCATGGCAAGGGAGTTGGAATGAGATGATCCTTGAAGACCCTTCCAACCCAACCCATTCTCTGATTCCAGCCTTTCCTGAGTGCTGGAAGAGGTCAAACCCCTCCATGCTCTTGAAGACTCTCGTGCTCTGTGCACAAGCCCTTTTTTTTTTTTTGACTTTTCCAGGGAGATGTTGGGGAGGAGGAAAGGCAGATCTGGTCTGAGTGCCACTGGATCTGCCTCCAGAGAAACCAGGCCAGGATGGTTAAAATTAGAGCTGAAAAGAGCGTCCACACCCGATGCTGCTGCTGCCGCCTTCGGCGCTGATCTATAATAGATGGTGCCTGCTAATCTTAGTCTCTCCAGGCTGCTTCACCGAGGCTGCTGCTGCAGATCCTGTGTCACCTGCCCAGCCTGGGGAGGCTGAATTGTCAGGAGAAAGGTCACACAGATGGTGTGACCTGGCCCTAGAGAGCAGCAGGGCCATGGATGCTGTTGGGGACGTTTGTTGGAGCAATGATGGGAGGGCTGGGACCCCTCTGCTGGGAGAGTTGGGCTTGTTCAACCTGGAGAAGGCTCCAAGGAGACCTTCTTGTGGCCTTTCAGGGCTTCAAGGGGCCTGTCAGAAAGATGGGGACAGAGTTTTGAGCAGGGCCTGTTGGGACAGGACAAGGGGGGATGGTTTTAAAGTAGAAAAGGGAGATTTAGATTGGAGAGAAGGAAGGAATTGTTGGTGCTGAGGGTGGTGAGAGCCTGTGCCAGGTTGCCCAGAGAGGTGGTGGCTGCCCCATCCCTGGAACCATTGCAGGGGAGGTTGGGCTCTGAGCAACCTGAGATAGTTGAACATGTCCCTGCTCCCTGCAGGGGGGTTGGACTGGATGACCTTTAAAGGTCCCTTCCCACCCAAACCAGTCTGTGGTTCTATGATTGCATTTTTCCACATGAACATCTAGAGATGCTCTAGTCTCGACTCCTATTTTAAACCATACTTTCAAAACAGGCTTGGAACATCTCCCATGACGCGTGTGGTGTCAACCAGATCTGGGGGAGAGTTTGGGTGCACGTTGAATGACCGGATAGTGAATTGAGGTGATGCTCACAGCATTTAGGAGCAGCACTTACAAATTCCTTGATATTTCCCCTTTTGTCCCCCTCCAGTGCTGCCGACATCTACATCCGGGAGTACTTCCATAGCTACGTGACCAAGGGGCACCCTTGGGCTGTTCCCCTGAGGATCATCTCCACCGACCGCCCCATCACCCTGACGGACTCCATCACCCAGATGTACTGCTGCCTCTCTCCAGACCAGCGCTCCTTCCGCCACCCCACGCGGGAGGAGATTGACAGGCACCAGGTCATCATCACCACCTCCACCTTATCCAAGAACCTGAGGGTTGCCCCGGGCTACTTCACCCACATCATGATCGACGAGGCTGCTCAGATGCTGGAGTGCGAAGCGTTGATCCCGCTCTCCTACGCCACGTTCGAGACCAGGATTGTCCTGGCTGGGGACCACATGCAGATAACCCCCAAGCTGTTCTGTGTCAGGGATGGACAATCTGCTGACCACACCCTGTTGAACAGACTCTTTCAGTTTTACCAGAGGGAGAGGCACGAGGTGGCCACGCAGAGCAGGATCATCTTCAACGAGAACTATCGCTCCGCCACAGGAATTATTGAGTTTGTCTCCAGGCACTTCTACGTTGGCAAAGGCAACGCCATCCAAGCCAGCGGGAACGTCCCACCCCACCCTGAGATCTACCCCCTCATGTTCTGCCACGTGTCCGGCGTGGCCGAGAAGGATATGTCCATGATTTCTTGGCACAACGCCTCCGAGATCATCCAAGTGGTTGAGAAAGTGAAGGAGATCTATGAGAGGTGGCCCTATGAGTGGGGTGACCGGGATCTGAAGAGGATCTGTGTGGTGTCCCATGGGAGGCAGGTATGGAGGAGGCCCCCACAACCTGAAGGGGCCATGCACGCACTGCTGACCACTCTCTGAACCTAATATTATGCCCTAATAAATGCTGGACTCTATTTATGGGAGATATTTTTCCTTCTGCTGGGACAACCAGGGGATCTGGGGTCTTCCAGGCCACCAGTGGTTTTTTGAGGTGCTCTCCATTTATAGAATCATAGAATGGTTTGGGTTGGAAGGGACCTGCAAAGATCATCCAGTCCAACCCCTCATTGGGTAGCATGTCATGGGTGGTCAGAGCAGAGATGTCTCATGGTGGGATGGTTCAGCTGAATATTTCTTTCAGCATCTCCTAGGCAAGTTGACTCCAGGGTGGACTGGGAGCACTGGCCAAGGTCAGCTCAGGAAGGGTCAGCTGAGAAGGGTGAGGGACCTTGGTGTTGGGTGGGAGGCGTTTCTGAGCTGGAGCTCTGTTCACTTGGGCCTATTTCTTTCTCACCAGGTTTCTGCAACACGACAAGAGCTGAGGAAGAAGCAGCTACAAGACGTGGTGGTGGAAAACTATGAAAACTTGCCAGGTTTGTGTCTTGTGCAATAGTCCTGTCTGGCTGAGGTCTAGGGAGAACTTCCCCACTCATGCTGGGGCACAGGAGAGGCTGTTGCAGCTGCAGCCACCGTGTGGTGAGCAGGGGGAAGAGACATTGGGTTGTTAGCAGAGGTCTTTCTGGTATCTCAATGTTGTCCTGCTTGATAAAATGCAAAATACCAGCTGATCTCATGGCAAAATATCTCCCTGGCTGCCCTGCCACCACCGCAGGTCACCACAGCCCACGTAGCCCTGATGAGGAGAGGGAGTGCCTGGAAATCCTTTGGCTGAGCTCCACCCCCTTCTCTTTGGATCATCTTTGGTTGCATCTTTTCCTCAGCGAACAGGATTTCACGCTGAATTAAATCCTCACCCAGCTGTCAGCTCCTTTCAGACGTGTGGACGTTGCTTTGTGGGAGGGTGAGAACCCTGGAAGTGCCATCCCAGGGACTTGAGCTTGTGTGAATCATGTGAAGGTCCAAGGACCAGCAGGAGACCAGTGGTAGAAGGGAATTGAAACCAGTATGGCCAGTGGGTACCAGTCCCAGCAAAAAAACCCCACAGCTCACTAAAGGAGGAGCCTCCTGCTCTGGGTGATGAGAGGGGGACAGGGTTGGGTTTGTCCTCGAGGAGTTTATGATTCATCCATGGTTTTTTTATTTTATTTTATTTTTTTATCGTGCAGCTGGGACTCCTCCTGGTGAGAATAACTGACCCCTGGGCTTTCTGCTCTCCACACCCTTTCTTTGCAGCCTCTTCCCAGCTCTGAAATCACCAGGGGGCCTCTTGCTGTTTGCTCTTCGTGGTGCCCTCAGCAGAGCTGTCCTTGAGGGGAGGGGGTTCTTGGGAAGGGTCACTGCTCTTGTTCCTGCAAGACCCTCGGTTCCCCGAGGAATTTGGGGTTCACAGAAAGCTCTCCCCGTGTTTGTGAGGGGTGGCCAGTGCTGGTGGCACTGGGCTGATGGCTGCACTGGCCCAGGGTTTTGCCTTTCTCCTTCTCCACACTGCCCTTCCCTCCCTGGTGTGTGGGTGGTGGTGGCCCCGTGGTGTCCATCCTGGAGGCTCTCACGATCTCCACTGCTTTATTTGTATCAGGTGCCTCCCATGACTCAGCCAGGAGAGGTTCCCTCAGCCCACGGCCACGTCAGGCAGCGTGGATGGGCTGAGCACCAAGGCGGCAGCCAGCCAGGGTCTTCCCCGTTGGGTTCCCACCAGTGACTTCTCCCTTGTCCCCTCCGGTGCAGGGCGGGAGTTCCGGGTCATCATCATCAGCACGGTGCACACCAGCAAGAGCCTGCACGTCTCAGCCTCCCACCACCTCGAGTTCTTCAATGAAGCCAGGGTGCTCAACACCATCATGACCCGGGCTCAGTCGCTGGTTGTGGCGGTGGGGGACGCCGTGGCCTTGTGCTCCCACGGGCAGTGCAGCAAGGTGTGGAAGCGCTTCATCCAGCAGTGCATCGACAAGAGGAGCGTCTCCCCGGAGAACCTGACCATGGCCGACATCAAGCAGGCTGCCTGCGACAAGGAGAGCTGGAGCAGGAGGAGCCCCGAGACAGACGAGGAGGACAGTGACACGGATTCCTCCGGTTCTGAGGCGGAGAGCACGAATCCTGATGACCCCATCCTCCAGGAGCTCTTAGATGAGAGCAAGAACATGCTGGTGACGGTGTCCGAGGAAGGGCTGCTGAACGTCAAGCCCGAGTCTTCAAATCTGTGGGAGCACAAGCAGGAGTACCTCAGCTTCAACTCCCAGATGATGCACGATTACCTGCACATGCACCCCAAGATGTACAAGAGATGCGAGCTGATCAAAGAAGGCTTCGACAGAGCTTCTGCCTTCACCCTCAACGAGTCCCCGGCCATGACCATCCAGATCAAAGGCAGAGTCAACTGCGGGACGGCCTTCAGCGGGGACGAGGTGCTGGTGGAGATCCTGCAGAGCCCCATGACCGAGGGCAGCAGCCACCGCCCCCAGGGAAGGGTGGTGGGCATCTTCAGACGTGCCGAGAGGGACCGGACCTTCATCTGCATGATGGACGAGTTCGACCCCCGGGTGATGATACCCATCGATCCCACCGTCACCAAAATATTCGTCCCGGGGCTGAAGGAGAAACCCAACGTCATCCCCATCCGCAGGCTGGTCAATGGGAAGTACAGGGTGGTCAGCTGCGAGAAGATCAGGCAGGAGACAAGGAGATGCCAGTTCTTCTGCGTCCAGGTCATCTCCTGGAGGGAAGGGTTTTACTACCCGTTGGGGATAATAACGGAGATTCTGCACGCAGCCTTGACGCTGAAGGAAGGCTTGAAGATCCTCAACTTGGAGTACGGCTTGGAGAAGACGTACCCAGATGCTGCCATGGAGGAGTCAGCCAAATACCCCTCCAGCAGCAAACTCAACCTCACCAAGGAGAACCTGAAGGACTGTCGGAGTTACCCGACCTTCACCATCGACCCCCAAGGTGCCAAAGATCTGGATGATGCCATCAGCGTTCGGGATCTCGGGCATCACTATGAGATTGGGATCCACATTGCAGACGTGGCCGGGGTCATTCCCAAGGGCAGTGCCTTGGACCTGGAGGCGAAGAAGCGAGGAGTCACCTACTACGCTCCCGACCAGGAGCCTCTCTGCATGTTCCCACCCCACATTAGCCAAGATGTCTGCAGCCTCCTGCCCCAGAAGGATCGCCGGGTCATCTCCTTGTTTGTCACCGTGGAAAAGGGGAAGGATGAGATGTTGAAGGGCGTCTTCACCATCTCCGTGATCCGCTCGGACAGGCAGCTGTCCTACGAGGAGGCAGAGCTCTGCATCAAGGACCACTACAGGGGGCCAGCAGGAGCTCTTTGCTTCGATACCCTGGAGGACTGCCTAGCGGTGGCCTACCACTTCTCCAGGGTCCATCGGAAGTGTCGGCTGCAGGAGGACTGCTTCTACGAGCGGCTGGATGAGGAGGCGTCCCCGGGTAACAGGGGGTCCCACCAGATGATAGAGGAGCTAATGATCATGTTCAACAGTTTCGTGGCCGAGTTCCTCACCAACCAGGAGGTCACCAGGAATGTCACACCTCTCCGGTGTCAGTGCGAGCCAACCCCCCAGCAGTTGTCATCCATGAGAAACAAGTACACCTACATCCTTCCCTTGTCCATCCACCTCTTGCACTACCTGGGAGAGGTGCCTCCTGACCAAGACATCTCTCACGAGGTGAATTTCAGCCTCCTGGCCTCCATCTGGCAGCACTTGCAGTCAGCCGCAAACCTCCGGGACTTTAACAAGATGCTGGATCTCATCGTGACCGATGACATCCACCCCAAGCTGGCCCCGGTGGCCCTGGAGTTCAGGAGGCTGCTCAGCCGCTCCTACTTCAGCCGCTCCAACTCCACGGTGCAGTCCAAAGCAGGTCACTACTCCCTGCACGTTGACTCCTACACCTGGGCTTCCTCCCCCATCCGCCGGTACGTGGACGTCGTGCTCCAGCGGCACCTCCATTCCGTGCTCCGCAAGAAGCCCATCCTCTATTCTCAGGATGACATCGAGTTCCTCTGCCATGACTTCAACAGGAAGAACTCCCAGGCCACCACGTACGAGAAGAGGGCCCGCTGCCTGCAGATGGCCACCCAGCTGAAGGACCAGGTCCTGCAGAAGATCGCCTTCGTGGTGGACGTGGAAGGGGCGAACAGACACTTTAAAGTCTTGTTTCCGCTCAACAAAGAGACTCTTCCAGATCCCCAGGTGCTCAACTACAGGTCTCTCCAGCTGATGGAGCAGCCCATGTTCCTGGAGGAGCAGGGCAGCGTGAGGCTCATTTGGAAGAGGAGGATGTACTCTGCGGACAAGCTGAAGCAGCACAAGCTGGAGGCAGGACCCATCTGCGACCACAGCGTCACCCTCATGGGCACCCAGACGTGGAAGGAGGTGCTGGCGGCCATCAGGAGCGAGGACTTGGAGAGAGCCGCCATCCTCCTCCAGCAGAGCCAGCAGCCCTGCCAGTGGCGCGTGGGCTGGGTGAGGAGGAGCAACTGCCAGCACTACGTGGAGCTCACCCTGGAGCTGAGCGCCGGCGACACGCTGCAGCTCCAGCTCACCACGGACGTCCACCGGGGCTTCCTGACGCCCTTCGTGCAGCTCTGGTGCGTCACGCCGGGGTTTGACGTCTGCCTGCAGCACACGGAGAAGCCCATCGAGTGCTTCTCCGCCTACGCCACCCTCCCCTCCAAGGAGACCTACAAGAGCACGCTGGATTACCACAGGGTGTGGATGCCCATGAGCACCATGGAGTCCGCCTTGTGCGCGGTGGCCAACAACGACTCCATCGTCCTCCACGATGTCAAAATAGCCTGGGCAAGGCAGAGGACGGGCAAAAACCAACTGCAAGGGAGTTTCACCCTCACCAAAGTGTGCTTGGATGACTGCTCCATCGAAGTGGACTTCAGCAACTGCTACCTGTGCATTCGCCTGGGTGAGCTGAAGCTCAGGAGCCTTCACAGCGAGGAGGAGGACCTCAGCCAAGGCCTCCAGAGCCTGACTTTTAACAAGGGCAGGTCAGAGAGCAAACCCGTGGTTGATCCAGATACCTACACCTGGGTGGCTCACGGGATCACCGAAGAGTTCGGCGACAACGACAAGTCAGACAGGGCCCCTCAGCAGACTCTGAACTTTTACATCCACCATATGTCTATGGAGAAAATCCCGGTGGAAATCTCGATGGACTCTGCCAGGTTCACGGTGGAGATCATCCCGAAGATGCTGCCAGACATGTAAGTGCTCTGGTTGACCTGCCCATGAGAGCAAGGGCTTTCCATGGGACTCCTTTGCTGCTCCCAGGTGGGCTTTGCTCACAGGAGTGGCTGATCCCCTGAAAAATCATGGAATGGTTTGGGTTGGAAGGGACCTCCAAAGGTCATCCAGTCCAACCTCCCTACACCAGCAGGGACATCTCTACCTAGGGCAGGCTGCTCAGAGCCCCAGCAACATGACCTTGAATGTCTCCAGAGATGGGGCCTCCAGCACCACCTCTCTGGGCAGCCTGTTCCAGTGATCCACCACCCTCAGATTAAGGAACTTTTTCCTGACGTCCAACCTAAATCTCCCCTTTTCCAGCTTAAAACCATCACCCCTCATCCTGTCCCTACAAACCCTCAGAACAGACCCTCCTCCACCTTCCTATAGGCCCCTTTCAGGTACTGGAAGGTCACCATAAGGTCCCCCTGGAGCCTTCTCTTCTCCAGGCTGGACAACCCCGACTCTCTCAGACTGTCTCCATAGCAGAGGTGCTCCAGCACTGCTGGGGCTTCTTCAGGGCAGGATGGGGCTTCCTTTTGTGATTTTTAGGAAAAAATTGGAAGCCAATCCAATAAAACGGGGTGGGCCATAATAAAATGGAGTTGGGCCAGAAGTTGTGCTCCTTGCTCTCAACATCTTTGCAGGCTCGGCTCTTCAGGCAGCTGAGAAACAGCCCCAGATGCAGGAAAAAAAAGCAGAATAAGAGTTCTTTTGGTTTCACCTCTCCATGGGAGGACCTAAAGCAACATCAAAGCAGAGAGAAAGAACGAGCTGGGCAGTTGTACAAAGCTGAGTTACAATTGTCACTATTTTATGCTGCATTCCATTAATTCTTCTTTCTCCCTGCCCCTCAGACGGAAGGAAAGGGCCATCTGGAAGCTCAAGGATGCCTCCAAGCTGGCTAAAAGCATCGCCCTTGGCCACGAACTTCCTAGAAACCGTAGGTGCAAAAATATTCATCTTGCTTACCTTGTGGCTGCTCCCTCCTGGCAGCTTCTGTAGGTCCTGGCCACAGGGGAGATGCTCCCAGAGCTTCCCCTGCCGAGGGGAGGAGGAGAGATCTGACCTGAGGTAACATGGGATGTCCTGCTGGAGGGTGGCACGGGGGATGTTTAACCCCCCAAGAGAAGGCTCATGGGTAGAACATCTTGGGGTGGGACCAGGATTACTTTTAGGTGGCCGTGTAAATGGGCCATGGTTGGTTGGCACGTGTCACATCCTCCTGTGGATGGTTGGGTGCTCTCTTCAGTTCACTCCTTGTTCTCTCGGCTCTTTGCCCTGACAGAGACAACGTCCGTACTCCTGAAGAAAAGCTCCTTTGACCTCCCCGAGAGCAGCAGGAGGCTCAACCTCAGCCAGAACCAGGCTATCCTGAATGCTCTGAGAAGACCCTTCACGCTCATCCAAGGCCCACCAGGTAAGGCTGGGGGGGCAGCAGGAGGACATGTCTGCTTCGTCATGAAGGGCAGGTTAGAGCTCATCTGTCCTTCCCATAGGACCTGTGGTGGGACGTGAGAAGGTGACATGGGTTGGCATCGCCCACAGCTGCTCAAGTCCCCATGGTTTTATTTCATGGCTGATCATCCAGTTGCTGATCTAGAGCACGGGGGGAGGTGGTTCAAGTGTTCTCAGCAGCCTCCTTGGTTTTCTAGGCACGGGGAAAACGGTTGTGGGCACTCACATCGTGTACTGGTTCCATGAGCTGAATGTGGAGAGTGCTGAGAGGGAGAAAGCACCAGCCTTGGATGAAGAAAAGCCCATGGGGAGAAGGAGCATCTTGTACTGTGGCCCATCCAACAAGTCTGTGGATGTTGTTGCTGGTAACTATCGGTTTTAAGGTGGTGACATGATGAGGGGTGGTGGTTTTAAGCTAGAAAAGGGGAGATTTAGGTTGGGCATCAGGAAAAAGTTCTTTAATCTGAGGGTGGTTGATCACTGGAAGGGGCTGCCCAGAGAGGGGGTGGAGGCCCCATCCCTGGAGACGTCTAAGATCAGGCTGGATGGGGCTCTGAGCAACCTGCCCTAGGTAGAGATGTCCCTGCTTATTGCAGGGGGGTTGGACTGGATGACCTTTGGAGGTCTCTTCCAACCCAAACCATTCTACGATTCTATGTGGCTGTGAGCAAGAGGGGCAGAAAGCAGGGGCTGGTCCTTACAGAAGACCCATCACTGCAGGGGCTGGTCCTTACAGAAGACCCCTCAGTGCAGGACAAGGAGCGGTGAGGGTGGGGTTGATGTGTGAGGGGTGGGGAGAAGAAGCAAGAGCCCGGCAAATGCTGGCCATGAACTTCCTCAGCATCACCAGTGCCTGGTGCTCTCTGAGCAGACCTGTTCTCCTTCCCCAGAGATGCTGCTGAGGATGAAGAACCTGAAGCCCCTGAGGGTTTATGGGGATGCCATTGAGGCGATGGAGTTCCCATACCCAGGGAGCAATCGGCACCTCCACCAGAGGACCTTACGGGATACAAAACCCAAGCGTGAGCTCAGGTAGGACCACACAGCCCCAGGGGCACGGGGAGCACTGGGCAGAGACACTTTCTGCTCCAGGAGAGCTCACCAAGGCAGAGCAGATGAGGTTTCCACCCTGCTGCTCTGGAGCAGCACTGGTCACCTGCTTGTGATTAGTTTTTTTCAAGTGAAGGAGCAGAGTCTAATGCAGCACCTGGTCAGGAGACCCAGGGGGTGAAAAGGGGGAGAGCAGCTGGAAAGTGCCTGGAGGAAAAGGACCTGAGGGTGTTGGTCAACAGCCAGCTGAAGATGAGCCAGAGTGTGCCCAGGTGGCCAAGAAGCCACCAGCATCCTGGCTGGTGTCAGCACCAGTGTGGGCAGCAGGAGCAGGGCAGGGATTGTCCTCCTGGACTGGGCACTGGGGAGGNAAGGCTGGAGATGTGGTGCTGAGGGCCAGGAGTTAGTGGTGCCCTGGCAGGGATGGACTCAATGACCTTAAAGGTCTCTTCCAAGCAAAGCAATTCTATGTGTTGACTCTTTATTCAGTGAAATAATCCTGCACCATCGCATCCGGCGCCCGTCCAACCCTTTCTGGGCAGAGATCTGTAACTTTGATGCTCGGATGAGGAGGGGAGAGGAGATAACAGAAAAAGAAACAAAGAGGTGAGTAGAAAGAGACCCTGGTGAGAGGTCCCTCCCGAGGAGGAAGATGGAGCCATAACCTTTGAGAAAGTGCAGCCCCTGCCCGGTGGAGGCGTGAGGAACCTGGAGATGCCTCCCTTAGGCATAACCTGGTGTCTTCTGCATGGCCCACCAGGCACAAGAAGACCTTGTCAGATGCTCGTGCGTTTGAGCTGGCGCGTCACGACATCATCCTGTGCACCTGCTCTGCTGCCTCTGCCCCCTCCCTGGAGAAGCTCAACATCAGGCAGGTCATCATCGATGAGTGTGCCATGGCCACGGAGCCCGAGACCCTCATCCCCTTGGTCAGCCACTGTCGTGCTGAGAAGGTGAGTCCCCTCCAAAGGTGTGTGTTGAGGGCTCTCAAACCTCCGCGTCTCCTCCACCCCTTTCCATGCTGCTCTTCCAAGTTTCACCAGATCTTGAGGTTGTTCTTTGTGATGGTCTCTCAATGTTCCAGCCTTCAGGGAGTTGCTTCCTCTGATGTGTAACTCTACTGACTACAATGAAACTCTTGAGCACAGAGAGGTACCTGCAGTAGGTCAATGTTCTCCTAGTACATGAGCTGTGAGTTATCTGTTCATGGGGCTCATCAGAGAGATGGGGACAGAGTTTTGAGCAGGGCCTGTTGGGACAGGACAAGGGGGGATGGTTTTGGACTAAAAGAGGGAGATTTAGACCGGAGAGAAGGAAGGAATTGTTGGTGCTGAGGGTGGTGAGAGCCTGTGCCAGGTCACCCAGAGAGGTGGTGGCTGCCCCATCCCTGGAACCATTGCAGGGGAGGTTGGGCTCTGAGCAACCTGAGATAGTTGCAGCCTTCCAAAGAGCTGGTGGCCTTCACCAGTGGCCTTCACCACCCTCTGAGCTGAGGTGCCCACTCTTTGTTCCAGGTTGTTTTGCTTGGGGATCACAAACAGCTGCGGCCCGTGGTCAACAATGACTTCTGCAAGAGCCTTGGCATGGAGAAGTCCCTCTTTGAGCGCTACCAGAACCAGGCGTGGTTGCTGGACACGCAGTACCGCATGGTGAGACCTCCCTCGGGGGGGGATTGTCTCTTCTCTGTCATGGACAATGCTGCTCTCAGGGCTTGCCCCAAGCCACTGGGCAACAGATACTGTCCATTGGTGCTTTCCCATCCCAGCTATAGCTCAGTGGCCTTGCCCAAAAGGATGCTGCAGGTTGAGAAGGTCCTTGCTTGTGGTTAACTTCAGGTTCTCCCCTTTTTCTCTGCCAGCACAAAAACATTTGTGAGTTTCCATCCCAAGAGTTTTACAATTCACGGCTGAAAACGTGGCCCCAGCTCCACTGCAGGGCCAGTGTCCTCCACCACGGAGGGAACAGCTGCTGCCCCATCATCTTCGGGCACGTGGAAGGGAAGGAGCTGAGCCTCATCATTTCTACTGAGGAAGGAAACGAGAACTCCAAAGCCAACCTGGAAGAAGTGGAGCAGGCGGTGAGGAGGGTCCTGGGGAACTGCTGGAGGTGCAGAAGGGAGGGTGTTGTGGAGGGAGACACATGGAGGGATGATGAGCAGTGATATGGCACCAACTGGAACCCAGGAGGTTCCACCTCAACAGGAGGAGGCACTTGTTTGGGGTGAGGGTGTTGGAGCCTGGCCCGGGCTGCCCAGAGAGGTTGTGGAGTCTCCTTCTCTGGAGAGATTCCAAAGGGGCCTGGACATGATCCGGGGCCCCCTGCTCTGGGGGAGCTGCTGGAGCAGGGGGGTTGGATGAGATCATCTCCAGAGGTCCCTTCCCACCCCACCACGCTGGGACTCTGTTATATGGGATAAAGATCAGAGGGGTGCAGTGTCTGCCTGGTGTCTTCTCGAGTCTGGAGCACACCACGATGCTTCTGGCCAGTTGTAGGGAAGCGAGAGTGAGCCTCACAGCCAGGGCCCATCACTGCCATGGGGACAAGGTGCTGGGGGGGCTGGTTCCACCTGGCCCCCGCTGCCAGGTGAGCAGGACCGTGATCTCCCCAGGTGAGGCTGGCGAAGGAGCTGACACTAGATGGCACCATCAAGCCGGAGAGCATCGCGATCCTCACCCCCTACAACGCCCAGGTGGCCGAGATCAACAAGAGACTCCAGCTAAAGAACATCCTCGGGGTGACCGTCTGCACCATCATGAAGAGCCAAGGTGGGGCTGGCAGGAGAGGGGAGGGTGGTTCTGTTCTCTCCTGCCTTCCCGAGGACTGGAGCATCTTCTCACAGTCTTTGAGCAAGTCCCACCCCAGGGTCATTTCAGCCTTAGAAGAAGCATCCCTGGGTGGTTTGTCATTTGGACACCTCTGGAGTGCCCAGGAAGGGTGAGGCTGCTGGAGATAGGAAGGTGGAAGGTGTCCGAAGGAGATGTTAAAGAACCACCATAACGTGTAGTCTTTGGAGAGCAATGATCAGGAGTCTGATGGCCTCCAAAGCAAGAGGAATCCAAAGAGTGGCTGCAGTTTTGGGGGTCTTGCTGTAGAGAAATGAGTGCGGAGGGGTGGCCAGATGCTTCCTTCTAAAATAAACCCAACTCTGGTTCAATTCTGCTCTCCAGGCAGTGAGTGGAGATACGTGATCCTGTCGACCGTGCGCTCCTGCCCCCGCTCAGAGATCGACAGAAAGCCCACGAAGAGCTGGCAGAAGAAGTTCCTGGGGTTTGTTACCGACCCAAACCAGGTCAACGTGGCCATCACAAGAGCTCAGGAAGGACTCTGCATTTTAGGTGGGTCTCCTGGGAGCGTGCCCAGGCCCTGGGGGAGCAGGACACTTGGATAAAGGGGTGGAGATCCCAACTAGTACAACCTATGGGCTTGTTCTTCTGCCTTTCAAACTCTCTGTGGCCTTGCGGCTGGACTATCTGGGCAACCTGGGCAAAGCTGAGGTGGTGCATGGCTCGTACACAGCATGTGTCACTGGGTTTCCTCACCCTCTGGTTTGGACCATGTTGCTTCTGCCGCTTGCATGCTAGAGCTCACAGAACCTGGCTGCTTGTTCTCCTCCTAATCCCACCCGTGCCGTGTAGGGAAGCTGCTCACGGATGGGACAGCACTGAGAAGGGAGCTGGGCTCTCACCTTGCTGGAGGAGATGTCCCCACGAGTTGTGCAGCGCCCTTAGGCTAGAGATGTCAACCCAAAGTGACCGTGCTGGTGTCATCCCAGCTTCTCCCGGCCACTAACCCCCTGTCCCCCACCCCTGTGCCAACAGGGAACCGGTACCTGCTGGAGTGCAACCCTCTGTGGGGGCGGCTGCTGCAGCACTACCGGCAGCGCAACTGCTCCACCGCAGCCCAGCAGATCCAGGTGAGGAGGACTCCAGCCATCCGCCGGTGAAGATGGGTCCCCCCCGGAGGAGCTCGGCCCTCCCTACCTGACCCGGGTGCCTCGGGAAGGACGGGGTCTTCCCATTGTTGAATGAGCCAAACGTGGAGAGCCGGGACCGTCCCTGTGCAGCTCCAGCTCGTCGGCATCTTGAGGGGGTTTCATCAACGCGACCTTGGACGGGCACTTCCAGCTCCAGCAGACCAAAACGCCTTGGAAATGGATGGATGGGTGTGACTTTTTTTGATGGGGATACTGGTTTTTGAACAGCGAGGTGCTCCAGGAGCCCCCATCCTACCTGCCCGTGGGGACCAAACTGCCCATCCATGGAAGGTTGGGTGACCCCCCCTCAACGTTGATCTCACCGTAGAGGACCAAAGCTTCTGAGTGCCACCACCACTCACTTGGAAACCGAGGCCAGGGAATTTTTAAAGCTTCTCATTCCTCAAAGCAGGAAACCCGTTTAGTTTTGCTCTGTGGTTTTTAATGAAGGAGAGGAGCAGAGAGAGCCACGTGCTGCTCTTGGTCTGCTTTGTAAATAAATTGACCCATCCTTTGTACGGAGGAGGTTGTTCTCACCACTATGAAGTTAATGAAGAGCAAGGACCACTCCTGCCAGGAGGTGCTGGGGTTTGGAAGCGGGTTTTAAACTCTCCTGAGGTTTATTTGAACGCTCCTCCTCTCAGAGCCCCAAATTTCCTACCCCCTATTTTTTTAAAGCTGCTTCTAATTTATTAACTTTTAACTCTGTGACGTTGTCTCACAGTCTTATGGCCTGAGCTTTGAAGAGCAGGGATGGAAATCTGTTTGATGTCTCACAGCATATATGTGTATGAGATATATATATATATA
>VYZX01015794.1:0-37623 GCA_013401335.1 Brachypteracias leptosomus
GCTGGGACCTAATAGTTTTAGTGTGGTTTGGGCAAAATGTACATGTTGAGTGCAACACTATTATGGTTACACATCTAACTAGTTAAGTATCTAGGGGGAGTAGGGATGGTTAAAATCTCTTTTTGGTGCCAGCTGCTTGATTAGCAAAGAAAATCCATAATGGGATTTTTGTTGAAACTTCGAGGACAAATGGAGACTATGAATTTAATCTCTATATTTTGTTTTCTTCTTACTTCTGTTGCACAGGGCAGCTTTTATGTCCCATCTGAAAACTGCATGCAGCATGCATACAAATGGCATAAAGACCTCTGTCTTCTGCTCTTGAATGCTCAAAGAGGACTTCACATGTACTATGCCCTCATAATGAAGGAGATTCCTGATTTACCACAGCTGAAGTTAGGTAAGTGAACAGACCTTTAAAATCATGGAATATTTCACAGTGCTGCATTTTCAATACACATTTTAGTACCAAAATTCTTAAGCTGTTCAGAGATTTTAGAGGACTTTTGTCCCAGTTTTCTGATTCCTGTTTATTTTGGCACACTGTTAAGATGACTGCCCTCTTCAGCTTATGCAGATCCTTTTATAGGATGTGGCCTGATGTGTAGAGGAGTAAAATGTTTTGATAAATTTCTCAAAATACTTGCTTTTCAGTTGTCTTTCATTTTTGGCTTCAATTGCTATTTGAAGACTTGAACTTCCAGTTCTGAATTGCCATGAAATCTGAGGAGGATTCTAGTGTATTTTTTGCTTTTGAGCAAACTTTTTTTTTAAAACTGAAAAGAAAAATCTGAAAGGTGATCTGGGTGGTTTTGAAATGTATTCCCTCATTTACAATTTGCAATGTATTTCTCTCCTGCCAATTGCATAATTACCACTTGTTCTTCAAAATGATTCTGCTTTTCTTCCTAATTCAATTGTTTAATAGATTTTCTGGTTTTGGCAGAAGCTTTTTTTGTCTGGTCAGGCCTGTTTGGTCCAATGTGCAAGTGCTGGCTGGCTGGATCTGTGGGATGGAGCTCTGTAATTTGTGTTTAGTCATGGTTGTAATGACAGCATGAGCTGCTGTGAAAATGAGGCACATCCCTGACTAATTCCTGCTCTCCCACCTGTCTCTCTGAGTTCAAGGAATGTGGCTCATGATTTCACAGCTCTGGTTTTGTGTCTTTGTATTTCTATATACAGGTTTTGAAGTTATCAGTTTTTTGCATTGCAGAGATAATTATATTAGAAGAGTTGGTTTCAGCAGGTTTAAAAATGGAGAAAAAGAAAATTCCAGTTTCACTGTATAGTGCTTGTATACAAGAACTATCAAACTTAATACATTGTGCTTTAGACTTATGGGCTTGATAGCTCCTATTTTCCACTTCATGTCTTGTTCCACAACATATATTTGCCTTCAAGATAGCCTAAAACTCATAGAGTTGGAGGAGCACATATTGTGTTATTCAATCCAGATATGAGAAAAACAAAGTTACAGCATTTTTATTTGCAACATTTGAGCTCACAGCCAGAATCCAGTGTGCCACAAAACTCACGCTTCAGGCATCTTGGTTTTCAGGCACATATAATAGATGATTTGTGTCTCACTTGGACAGTCTTATAGGTTGGGAGATGGCAGAGTTATGTGTGGTTGGTTGACCACAACTTGAGAACTACCCCAGAGCACATATTGGCTTTCTTAATACAATTAGCTTGGTTTTCAAATGAGTACTGGTACTGAAGCAGGCACTTAATTTGCAAATATACTTGTTGTAATGCATGCAGATTTGCTAAATGCAAATACCCTTTTTAGCCTCTTGAGCAGAGTGCAATTTGCATCATTTTATTCACAGTCTGAAAATCTAGTGAAGATTTGGTTTTAAGGCTAATCTTCTGATGCCTGATGCAAAACTCAGAAAAGTCGTGGGGTATAAGATTCATCCAGTGTGATGAATATGAAACAGATTTTTGTATCTGTCTCCTTACAACCAATGAGGAGAAAGAGGCCCATTTAGAACAATAAAATATGTTATCTAAACAGTAGTGCTTGCTGCCTTGGGATGACATGAACTGCACCTGGTATTTGCTCATTTTTCTCCACTGACCAGATGGAGAATGTAAATGATTCCTTCAGTTATAAACTTCTATATTGGTCAGACTAATCTCATCGTAGATTTCTAATGATAAAAATAAATCAAAGACTATAAATCTCTGCAGACTTTCTGAATCATTTTTTCTAACTCCCTGAGTAGTATATTAAAAAAAATATAGTAGACTAGTTTGGACATTAAAATTGGGAATGATTGTTTCCCAGATTTTACCAGCTGAGGATGAGTCTTTTCAAGGCAGTACCCATCTCACTGTCCTTCCCCATTCCTTAGTACTATTTAAGAAGAGTCATTTGGAGATTGGCCTGTTGGCTGCTCTGCTTTATGTCTTTACAGATACTATTAGAAAGTTCCGCATTGCAAAATAAAGCTGCCAAAGTTGGAGAGTTGATTTATGTCCTCCTTTGCCTTATAGTCTGTGGTGCATTTAAAGTGGAGTGTCTGTGCTGGATTCTCTGAGGACTACATCAAACCAGTGCTGCTGGCTGTAGGAGTGGATTGGTACTTCACACTCCACAGGGCAGTGCAGCGATGCTCAATCTTTTCCTAGTCAGACATCTGGCATCACTCACACAGTCCTGTGTGGCACAACAGGGAGAACCATTTCCTGCACACTTGCTCAGACTTTGCATTTGGTGCTGGAGTTGGTCATAAATACTAAGGCCAATTAGCAAAATTCTAGTACAAGAGAGCTTAGACAACAAAAAGCTTGTTGCCTTTCTTCTGACAACAACATTCCAGAAGTTCTACAGTTTTAGTGACCCAGGTTACACGAGCAGAAGTTGTACCTGCACCTGCAGGACTTTCCAAACAGAAACTTGTCTATTGGGGAAGAGTATCAAACGACCTTTTTCTCCCATGAATAAACAACAGAGCATTAACATTTCACATCTACTGCTCTCCAAACTGATCTCTTTCTTTGTGTTTTTTCCCTAGAGGAGCTGTCTGTGGAGGAGACGCTATCTCAGCTTTGTACGGAGCTCCAGGTATTTTCTTCAACAGAATCTGCCCAGACATTTTTCAAGTCCAATTTTCAAGTGCACTGAGACAGCCCAGTCACACACCAGAGCGGGGATAAAGGGAATTTGGTGTCATCAGAAAGTTTGTTGAATGTTTCTCTTCCACAACAATTTCACATAACTTTGATTAGTGGCTTACAAGAGGTTTCTGTCACTTTGAACAAGTCGTCAGCTGGGTTGCTTTAATATCCTTCAGTGGGTCTAGCCCTGAGGATCAGAGAATGCAGAGAAAAATTATTGGGGGTAGGTTGCAATTACAGCTTTTGTGCTGACAAGTGAAAAGATAATTTGGCATGTTGTACAACCATATCTTTTCAAATAAAAAATCCTAAATGTGTAGGGAGGCTCACGAGAGGAACAAAGTGATTTTGGCACAGAAGTGACTGAACTTGCTTCTGCCATATTTATTTCAAGTGAGACACAGGCAAGCCATCAAAAGTGCCAGGAAGAAATGTAAATGTCAGCTGATCACTGGGTACAGGATTTATAATCAGAGATTTAATAGATCTGATTTGCTCAGTGTTTTACCAGGAAGATGTGGGATAATGGCCTAGCTTGCTGTGAGATGGAAATACAGGCTAATTTAGTGTGCCTGTGTGACAGAGGGACAGCACAGGGAGGAATGACAAAATACCAGTTAATGGAGGGAAGCTGAAGCCAAACTAAATAGCAAGTACGTTCACACTCCAGTTATGAATGGTGGGCCATGGGTGAAAAATGTTTGAAATGGCAAATTTCTTAATTTTAAGTCATGACTTGGATTCTTTGCAAGAAATCTGATTTCATATAAATTTGATTTAAAGGAACATAAGGTATTTGGCACAGCTCTGCTAGATCTAGAAGCTGTAAGAGCATAGGAGGTCAGACAACACAATCTAGAGTCTCCTTTGGACTTATGTTTTAGGAGTCTGAGAAAGTCCAAATTGGCTTGGCATACATCAGAAAATGCCAGCATCAATTTCTGTGTTTTCTAATTCCTGTCCAGTTCTTGTTCTCCCAAAAACCTTATTGACTTCTCTTGCATGGCAATATTAATAAAGCCAGCCTGATTTGAGTGTTGTTGGAAAGCTGCTGGGAACAGCGTAGCAACAGATAGGTGAACACATCGGATACAACAGCTGGTTCTTTAGGATGTTGTAAAAACTCTGGTTTTCCTGTATGCCTTGAAAACATTTTGGTTTAGCATCCTGAGATGATAGCTTTCTATTCATCTATGCATGATTTCATGATAAAGACATTGGCAGAGACTCTTAAGACATGATGAGGATCTTGTACAGTATTGGTGGGACGTAGGCACAGCATTGACCATCACTATAGTGTAGGTTGTATGTGCCTCTGTATGATATACAGATTACTGTTGGCATTGTTCTCCCAGTATTCTGCCTCTAGGAGTATATGAACTGAAAGCATTTCTTTTCAGCAGAAAATATGATACCCAGTCATTTTTAAAGGAAGAAAATTCTATTAAAAACCATACAGAGAGAAGCCTGTGGGGTTTGTCATCCATTACCACTGTGTTACGAGAGCCAGGTCCATTTTTGAAATTAAATACAAACAAAAGAAGAAAAAAAATGAATGTAACCTGCCATAGCTTTGTATTCAACCCAAGAACACAGCAGATGCTCAATGCAGGAGAAAGTGGAAGGGAAATATTTTTTAATTGTGTGATTGATTTGTAAACAACCAAGCAAAACTAACTCCTCAAAAAACCCTCTCAATTTGTTTTGCGTGACAGTATTGTTAGAGCCAGACTACCCTGAGTGGGGCTTGAGAGGTGCAGTCACAGGGAACAGCCCAGCAGCAGGTATGTGAAGTAGCCAGAGTCACTTTTAGTGATCATTTTAATTGCTGGGTTTTACTCCAAGGAAATGAGTGCCTGGGATTTGACCTGCGCTGCTGGTGTTGCTCAGCTCTTGTCCTGTGCGTGGCAGTGCTGTAAGACTCTCACAATTAGAAGCAGCCATTGTCTTTTCCTTTCCTTCCTTCCCTTTCTTCCTTCCTTCCCTTCCTCCCCCCCTCCGTCCTTTCTTTCCTTCCTCCCTCCCTCCCTTCTTTCCTGCCTTCCTCCTGCCCTTCCTTCCTTCCCTCCCTCCTTCCTCTCCTCAAAAGGTTGAAAAGCCATCATACACCTATTCCTAATATGACTTGCATTAATAATGCATGTTCTTTGAAGACTCTGCTTTCAGTTTATGATGTAAGAGGCAGCTTACTGACTAAATACAAATCATAATAGAAAAAGACATACAGGCTATAAAATTGAGTGTAGTAAATAGAGTAGAGCCCTGAATCTGCAAAGAGAAATGTTTGGGCAGGATATTTTGTACCAGTATCCCTCTGATTTTTCCAGTACCAAAATGGAGCTTGTGCCCTTTTGGTCAAGTCATTAAAACAGAATAGCATTCAAACAATGTAAACTCAGTGGCAATCACTGTTATCCACACACACATTTTCTCTGTTTCTCTCTCTCTCACAGACAATTTGCTTTTAATCATATCTTAGTTTGCAGTGTCATCAATCTGGAAACTACCTGCATAATAACATGTGAGAAATAAGCAGGCATTCAGCTAGACTGAAGTCCTGATGGAAAAAAGACCTGGCCAAGAACTGATAAGTGATTCCTCTGGTATTATTTCTAGTAGTAGTATCAATTCATTGGAAGCAGGCAGGGACTCGAGGAATAGATGGAGGCTCATTTCTGTATTCCTTGTGACAAAACACAGAGATAAAGTGCAATGGCAGTCTCTTGTTAGAGAAATTGTGAATGCAGGGAGATTGATATGCAGACACTTTGCTGCTGAAATGCACTTCCCAGGCTGCAGAGCTACACAGAATTGCAGCTTAGAGCTGGAGGGCACTGGGTGTCCCAGCATGTCCCAGTGTGGGAGAGAAGCAGCAGCAGACTCTGGGATGTCTATTTGCATCATGTGTTGAGGACACAGTGTTTTGATTGTGTGTTTGTTGTTCTTTTCCCTCCCTCCCCCCAGTCACCCATCTGGTATCCTAGTGTGGCATGGCTGAGAAGGCTTCTTTTGCTATCAGATCGGAGATGATGGACCCTGGATTATTATTTCAGAGCATCCAGCACCATCTGGTGGATGATTTGGAATCTGCTTTCTTTGATTTTTTTTCCCAATTACTACATCTGCAGTAAAGTGTCCACAAAATTTGGGGCTGTTCCTGCTTCTTCCTCTCCAGTTGTGTAGCTGAGACCATTTGCACTAAAATATGTGACTTTGAAAGAGCAAAAAGCAAAATTCTCACCAGCTTTTTTTGGGGTGAAATATCTCAAAATAGCTGTAGTAATAATTCTAAATCAAAAGGAATTTTTGTTGTGGTGGTCCCTAAAAGGACTTAATCTAAACAAGGACTTAATCAAAATGCTGTCTTGATCTCAAAATGTCCTTTCTCTCCTTCAGCTGCTGAGCAATCCAGAGAAGATAGCAGAACAGATAAGCAAGGACCTTGCCTGGCTTTGCTCCCACCTCCTGGCCCTGTGGACCCAGTTCCTGGAGGTGACAACGCTCCATCCAGAAGTCACAGCTTATCTGACTCAGGAACATCACATGCTAAGGGTAAAGTTAAGAAGTTAAAAGCAAGTTCAGTAATAGTAATTTCCTGGTGGACATTAATGATTTATCTGAATATATATTTCCAATAGTATTCTGCCCATATGGGTATTTACTTGAAATAGGGTGAGCAGGACAAGAAGTGAAGAAAAGGTGAAGCCCAGGATTTGGAATTAAAGATTTCCATTTCTGGAATGAAGGCTTTTGCCTTTATGGGGCCCAGGATTCTGTGTAAAATAAGTGCACTTTGAACATCAGAATGAGACATGGAACAGGAGGTGGGTGGGAAGAGGTAGATATTGCCTGTACTTGCTAGATATCCATAAATCATAAACATTTGCTTTAAAAAGCACAAATATCACAATGACAAATAACCAAAAAGATGATTTTATCTCAACTTCTTTCATAAAACTACCATGAGGAATATAGATTTGTTCTCTTCACTATGACACATACATAAATATAGCTAATTCTTGCCTTTCTCCTAGTAAGGTGCACACAACAAAATATTAATATTGTTCATGTGGAAATTGCTTCTTGTACTTGATAATAAAGAAGGCACAAAAGCACTTGTCTTTTGAGCTAAGTTTGTCAGGTTTGCTTATCTGATTAATTCAGCAAGTGCTGTGTCTTCCATTAGGATTTTTTTGGTTATTGATCAGACATCAATTCAACATATCACCTGAGCTGAACTCAGAGTCTGATCTAATTATTAGAGTAGGGACACAGAGAAAAGGGTAGGATTCACCTCGCTGAGCTTTAGGAGTCCACAGTGTAGGTATTGGCATCTCAGCCTATGTTCTGGTTCCTATCAAAGTCAGTGGAGGTCCAGTTAACTCTCCAGAGTGACCAGAACAACTCTCCAGTTGCTCTCCCCAAGGCCATGGTTGAGTTTGCAAAAAAGGAGACATAAAATTCAGGAGGAGGTGACTGAGTGGTGCAGAGATTCCCCTGGTCAGTTTGACTAGGTCCCCCTTGACTCAGAGGGGACCTGGGTGGCTTTCAGCCAAAGGATCCAACTCTGTATGCCCCCAGCTCCAGCAAGGTGAATCTCAACCTGTGGTTTGTCCAGCCTCGACTGATGCCAACTGCCTGCTTGGCCTTTGGCAAGTTACTGACCTTTGTGTGCTTCAGTTCCTCCCCATATAAACTGCATCTAATGATACAAAAAAGGGTTTGTAACGATAGGACAAGGAGTAATGGTTTGAAGCTAGGAAAGGATAGATTTAGATTGGATATTAGAAAAAAGTCCTTTAATCTGAGGGTGATAGATCAGTGGAATGGGCTGCCCAGAGAGGGGGTGGAGGCCCCATCCCTGGAGTCCTTCAAGGTCAGGCTTGATGGGGCTCTGAACAGCCTGCCCTAGGTAGAGATGTCCCTACTTGTGTAGGGAGGTTGGACCAGATGACCTCTAGATGTCTCTTCCAGCCTCAAACATTATGATTCTGTGATTCTATGATACTGTCTCAGCTCTGGAAAACAATCTGAGAGCCCCAGATGAAAAGTCATGCTATTAAGACACAGCCTCCTTGAAGGGGTGCTAGTCCTTTCTTTAGAAAAGCTGTTTGTAAAGCACAACTAGGACTTTGGGAGATGCTGTGACATATGCTCTTCACTGCCATTTCCTGGCACTGTAACAGAGGTCACTTTTACAAATATTATTAGTAATGTATGGGCTTCAGTTTAACAGCTTAGTATACTTGATTGCATATTATGCTTGAATCATTTAAACTCAAAGTGTATTCCAGAGCAGATAGCAGCATTGAATTTTTTATAGCTTATTTCACACTCTGTGCTCTGCCAGCCACTTCAGATCAGTGGCTCTTCTGTAACTGATTATCCAACACTGAACAGAAGTAATGTCCATGAAGAGATTTGAAGAGCTCTCATTTATAAGTATCATGACATAGGCAGATGTATTTCTACCATGATAGGACTTATCTCTACTGGGCTGATATATCAGACTTCCTTTACTCTCTTGGGAGTCACTGTGGATGTTCCTATAGAAGAGATGATCAATTATGAATTGTTCTAACTTAGTAACTCAGTCCATGCTGCTGTATGGCTTGCATGGTGGGAAAGGAAGAAATCTTCACTTTAAGAATACAGGGTAAATGGTAAATTTGACAGCTTTCAGAATAGTCAGAAGATGTATGTAAGCAAATCCTGATTTACTTGCAAGGGACACTTCTTATCTCCCAGCAAAAAATGCAACACCACCAGTTGCTTTGTGCTGGACTGGGAAAGTGAAGCAGAACTGAGCTCTGTTTTTTCTGTCACCAGAGTGGTTCAAGGTGGGTGGAACATACTAAGGAACCTGGTCCTGCTGTGATGTCAGCCTGATTGTACTTGCACCTTTCAGCAGATGTCAGGTTTAACTTGTGTGTTTCTCCCCCAGGTCAGGAGATTCTCAGAAGCCTTCTTCTACACCGAGCACCAGAAACTCGCTGTGCTCACGTTCCAGGAAGGCCTGTAAGTAACACTTTAACCTTCCCCTGTCACTGAAACAATGGAAAATGTTTAAAACATTTTGCAGTCAAGCCTGAGGTCTTTTTCTGCTGTATATGGAGGATTTTGTTTTGAGAGAAGTCACTGAAGGCTATTCTAGCTCCATATTGTAAAATCGTTAAAATCAGGATCAAAAGTAAGTGACTGTGATAAAGCCCCAGAAATTATTAATTTCAGGATTCCTGTATTGTAGGGATATGATGCAGGAGATCCTCTTTCTCCACCTCTCTTCCCAGTCACAGTTGGGTGCATTTCTCTTCAGAATGTATCTATACCAACACTAGACTCAGGGCAAGCAGAAATATTTTTTTTATGTCTTTCTTCAATTAGCTTCCTAAGCACACTACACCAGATCCAGTATTGGTACTTTTAATGGGGAATAACTGATGACAGGCAGCAAAAGTGTAACTTTTAAAAATTTGCTTTTTACCATTCCTAATTTACATTTCTGGGAGTAAGCAGTCATGGATTTCTTTTGGTGTTTAGTCCACTCCTACTTTCTATTGGAGAAAGGGTCTTTAAATGCAGACAGAAACATTAAACAGCCAGTGAAGAGCTGTGGATGTTCACTAGATGCAGTAGTGGAGGACAGGAATGGGAAAACCACCGCATTAGCTGGAGGAATTGTGGGAGTGATATGAGCTAAGAGTTGATAATTAATTCAGTGAGAATCAACAGTGCAAAACAGTCCGGGAAAACAAATGTTGCACTGGGCTGCATTCATTAAAATATGCTATGAAATATAGGCAAGATTAGTATTTCCTTCTTCAGTGACACCTCTTGCTTGGAACCAAGCTGGGCAGCATGAGAAGCCAGTTTTAAAGCTACACCAGGGCAAATCTTGCCTTCAGTTGTAGCCAGTGATCCCGGATGGAGCACATGGATAATACTCAGGACCTGAGCTCTGAAGGCAGAGTTGGAAGAAAGGTGCTCAGATTTTAATTTCTATATAATGAGGGATGTCTGGACTATTTGTCCACTGAAACAGGCTGTCACCACTGGGGGAACCACAGCATTACCTGTGTGGAAACCCATCAGGAGGGACTTAAAGGCCATGGCACCAGATCCTGTCACGATGAGTGAGACATCTGCTTCTGACCTAGTGCAAAGGAGAAAATTGCTTTCCCAGAGCTGTCACTAGGGACATTAGGGCTGATTCAGTGTTGATGGAAAGGGCCATGACTTCATTAGTGAATGGGTTGTAGAAGGCTACCTTATTCTGCCAAATTAGAGCAGCACCGTGTCTGCAGGGGCCCAGCTGTGCTCACTTCATCCTCCCGTGTCAGCTTTCAAGTGAGCTGTGTACAAGGAAAACCCCATGTCAGGATCCTGGGGTGAGGGCACAGACACTCATGGCCCCATTCCAGCAAACATTACCTTGCACAGGGGTGAGCCTAATTGCATTAAGTGCTTTTATTTCTCCAGGCAGCCACAGGACAAGCCCATTTCCTACATATTTTTTTCCTTAGTGATTATCAAGGAGACTGATTAAAAAAAAGTAAAATAGTTTACAAACTTTAAAAGTTGGTCTGTGTAATAAATTTGGTCTGTACAGGCCTCATGGTGCAATTATGTTTTCTTTTTGATTTTGCTAGATGATGTAGTTGGAAGACCAGAGTCTTGGCTGCCAGAGTGTTATTAATGTTGAGGGTGGCAGTAGGGAGTATTAAATAGGTTCAGAGAGTCTCCAGGTGAGATCAGCTCTCAGTGTGCCAGGTGCTCTACAACCACCTCAGATAGTGACAGATTTTCTCACAGTTTTTCCTTCTTACCAGACGAGCTTTTTTTTGCCTCCTATACTGTTGTGAGTTCTGTGTGAGGTTATGCAGCATTTGACTGCTTAGACAGAAGAAGACACACCATTTTCAATATCACCCAGGGTGGGAGCCTCTAGCAGGTGACATATCCTCCCAATATTTTACAGAAAAAATATTTTTTCTCACACCTTTCAATATCAATGATTCATGTTTTGTGCCAGATTGGTCCTGAAGCAAGTTTAGTACATTTTTTTTTTTCATGTGATTATTACTAAAATGATGATGCTATTACTTATTACATCTCTGAGAACTTTATTATGGTGCTAAGAGTTAACTCTAAACACCCAGGTGTTGCTGTAGACAGTTAACTGTTTGTGACTCCTTTCTGAGTCATGTTTTAGTGACCAATAACTTGTTTATCTTTGAGGAAAAAATAACTGGCCTACAGGTAAGAGCAATGATAGCAACAATTACATTCTGAAGTTGAAGCTGATATGCTGGTCTGAACAAGTTGTTTGTGTCTGGCCACAGGAATCTTCCATGCTGGCATGGATTGCAAACCTGCTGTTTGAGTTTTGCCTCATAATGTGTAAAGTGTCTTTTTTCCAATTAACTGCCACATGAGGATTACCTGCCTCTTGCCAATGATAATCTGAAATATTACTGTTGTGCTGCCCAATAGGAGCTGTGCAGAATTGCTTTCAGCTGGCTATCTATGAAAAACTTGTTGACTTAGGATAAACAAACTAATTCATCAGAGTCAACACAACTAATATATTTGCTGGTTTACCAGTTTTTTGAGGAAGATTCTTACAAAGGAAAGCTCATCAGCACTACGAATTACTGTATTTATTATAGCTGAACCCACAGTTGTGTGCCAGTTTAACATCAGCTTCACTGATGAAAGCTAGGGAGCATTTTACATGGCCCAAATGATGGAAACAGACACTTATTCTGCATCTTATCAACAGACAGAGGCTGAATTGATGTGTTATACTGGGTTTGCTCTGCAAGGTTTTGGTAACAGGGGAGCTATAAGGGTGGCCTGTATGAGAAGATGCCAGAAGCTTTCTCTATGTCCAATAGAGCCAATGCCAGCCAGCTCCAAGATGGGCTTGCTGCTGGCCAAAGCTGAGCCCATCAGCAACAGTGGTAGCACCTCTGTGAGAACATGTTTAAGAAGATGGGGAAACTACCCTGCATAATTGCAGCTGGAGAAAGGAGTGAGAATATGTGAAACAACTCTGCAGACACCAAGGTCAGCGAAGAAGAAGGGAGAGGAGATGCTTCAGGCACCAGAGCAGATTCCACTACAGTCCATGGTGAAGACCATGGTGAGGCAGAGTGTCCCTCTGCAGCCCATGGAGGTTAGTGGTGGAGCAGATATCCACCTGCAGCCTGTGGAGGACCCCACATTAGAGCAGGTGGATGCACCTGAAGGAGACTGTGACTATGTGTCAAGCTGATGCTGGACCAGGCTCCTGGCAGGACCTGTGGATCCACGGAGAAAGAGGACCCCACGCTGGAGCAGGTTTGCTGGCAGGACTTGTGATCTTGTGGGACATCCATTCTGGATCAGTTTGTTCCTGAAGGACTACACCCTGTGGAAGGGACTCATGCTGGAGCAGTTTGTGAAGAACTGTAGCCTATTGGAAGAACTCATGTTGGTTAAGTTCATGGAGGACTATCTTCCATGGGAGAGACCCCAAGCTGGAGCAGGGGAAGAGTGTGTGGAGTTCTCCCCCTGAGGAGGAAAGAGCAGCAGAGACAATGTGTGATGAACTGACCACAGCTCCCATTCCCCATCCCCCTGCACGATTGGTGGGGGGAGGAGGTAGAGAAAATAAGGAGTAAAGTTAAGCCCAGGAAGAAGTGAGGGGAAGATGTTTTAAGATTTGGTTTTATTTCTCATTATCCTACTCTGATTTGATTGATAATAAATTAAATTAATTATTTCCACGAGTCAAGTCTATTTTGCCTGTGACAGTAATTGGTGAGTCACCTCTCTCTGTGCTTCTTGATCCATGAGCCTTTTGTTACATTTTTCTCTCCCCTGTCCAGCTGAGGAAGGAGAGTGATAAAGCATCTTTGGTGGGACCCTGGCATCCAGCCGAGGTCAATCCACCACGTGTCTTAGCTTTTCCAGATGCATATGTGTGTGAGACATCACAGTGCTCTGAGGACTGGTGTAAGTGAGATCGATGGCCTGCCACACATCCTTCCTGGCCTTGTTCCTCCTTGTACTGATCAACCAAAATTTAGATTATTGCTTCCTGTATCTGGGTTTTGAAACTCTTGCCACAGCCAGGGTGACAGACCTCTTTTCCTGACCAGAAAGCCAGCTGAGGGATGTCTGGGGGGACAGCAATCAGTTATGGTCGCTAACAAGAGCCTGTGGCAGCAGCAACTCGAACAGATTCAAAAAACCAGAGGTTTTACAGTGAGGCAGTGTGCAAATTGTAGGTGTCTCTAACTGAGAGGTAGAAATCAACTCATGGGAAGCCTCCTAGGGGTGCTGGGTAACCCCTCATCTTGCACTACTTTCTCCTGTCCTTTTGAGCACATTGCCTCTGTCCTCTGCATATACATCCAGCTTTGCTCCTGGGCTTGCAGGAGTGATGGAGGAACAGCATGATAACTACTCAGATACTCCATTTGTTTTGTACTTTGCTGCCAGGATCCAAAGTCACGGGCAGATTTCTACAGAGATCCGTACTTCAGAGTACTTCACCAGCATGCCCCCGCTCCCAGCAGAATGCCTCGACATCGATGGGGACTGGAACACGCTCCCAGTCATCTTTGAAGATCGATACGTGGACATGCCTTGCAAAGGTGGGTGAAACATCACAAGGTGCAGCTTCATGAGACAGCTTGAGCTGAGGGAGGTTCACTTCCCCAGCCCAAGGTAAGTGATTTCACACCCCTTGGGCTGACTCTGGCTTGGATGAGTGTGATCCACTATGTAATACAGCTGAACGCTTCTGTCTTCCCTAGTAGCAAACTAGAGTATTTCCCATAGCTTCATATTTTTCATCTTTAGTGCGAGCTGTTTAGTTACAAGAGCTGGAGGCAAAATCTAGAAAGAAAACAAAATCTTTTGGATTTTTTTTTACAGTACAGATTTAAAGGAAAAACAGCACTGAGAATGTCATCGCCAGTGTGACATCTAGTGGTAAGAAAACGCAGAGCAAAAAAACCCCACAGTTTCAGCATAAAGCCCAACATTGTCCCTAAAGGCAACATCGCTTTCCAAAAAATTTTCCCCTTGAGTATCCTAATCGAATTTCTAATTAAGAAGTTTTTTACTTCCCCTGATTTCTAGTAAAAATCTCATAGCCCTTGGTTGTCTTTTCTTTTTATTCAGCTGGGTGCAGAGATGGGCAACGAAGCTGGTGAGAGGGCTGGAGAATATGTTGTATGAGGAGCACCTGAGGGAACTAGGACTGTTTAGCTTGGAGAAGAGGAGGCTTAGAGGAGACCTCATTGCTCTCTACAACTACCTAAACCGAGATTATAGTGAGGCTGGTGTTGGTCTCTTCTCCCAAGTAACTAATGACAGGACAAGAGGTAATGGCCTCAAGTTGTGCCAGGCAAGGTTTGGATTGGACATTAGGAAGAAGTTCTTTATTGAAAGAGTGGTCAGGCACTGGAACAGGCTGCCCAGGGAGCTGGTGGAGTCACCATCCCTGGAGGGTTCAACAAACAAGTAGATGTGGTGCTTGGAGACATGGTCTAGTGGTCAGGGCGATGTTGAAGAAAGGTTGGACTTGATGATCCTAGAGGTCCTTTCCAACCTAAATGATTCTATGATTCTATGATTAGCAAGGAAGCAATATGCATTCATATTATAGGTGACCATAGTCTAGTGGCTTGTGGTCTAAAATCTCCACTCTTCCAGAGTTATCCAGCTGCCTGAATTTCGACAATGCTCATTACAGATGTTTGAACTATTAAACTGAATATTAAAGTGACTCACAAGCAAGAGCCATACTATGAACAATGTTGTATGACATCAGGAATACAAAGAAGGGTGAGCTTTGTTTCACTTGCAGTAAATTCTAGCAGTTTAGATATATTATTGTTACATTATACTGAGGAAATATGTATATACTGATTATATATTATACTGAGGAAAGCAGATTTTATTGATATTGTCATCTCTGGCCTAACTAGAACCGTTTAGTGAGCATAATTCTAGTTAAACACACTCTGGCATCTGCATTTGTAATATGCCTCTAATTTATATAATAAAAATACTTTTGTAGGCCTTGCAATCACTTTTTAATGTCCTGTATCACCTTGGGGTAATTTGTTGGTTTTTTGCAGGCACTAAATCTTTTTTTCATTCTTTCAGATGAGAATTTGGAAGTCTTCACAGATTTTGAGGCTCCTGCAAATACTCAAATGGATGTAATAGTTGACAATGAAGATTTTGCATCAAATGATGCCAGTGCAATAATGAAAGGAGACTTTGGGAAAGGTACTTTGCTAATACACACAGACAGGATAAACAGGAATCCCTCCTGCAAATACAGTGGTACTGAAGGTGCTGCTTACACAGCTAAGGGTTTAAACCAGCACTCCACATCTCAGGTATGTACAGCGAACAAAGAAGGCCAAAGGAAACCTGAAAATATTTTTGTTTCAAGTAAGGAAACTGGTTCTGACTCAGAGCCAGGCAATACAGCTTGCACATCAGAAGACTTTAAAATACCCGAGGAAGTTTTATTAAAAGACAATAGACTTGGGGGAGGCGTTACCCATGGAGATACAAAACCTAGCAATAAGGACTCCCACAATGGTGAGCCTGTGTTAATTGTCAGTGCTCAGTATGAGTGTGGAGCATGTGGCCCTGATGGCTTGGAAGACAGGACTGAAATTTGTAAAATAGATAAATCTGGTCATCCTGAGAATAATTTCCCTTCGTCTGAGCTTGCACTGGATGAATTAACCAGTCTCGAGAAAACAGGAGATCCAGACACCAAGACTCTACTCCCTGTTTTGAAAACTTTGCCCACACACAACTTTGAAGCGAAATTGTTGACAAAGGAGCAACGAGGTGAGGAGGGTGAAGAATTTACCCTGATGTCAGGGGTCATAAAAAGATCCTCCTCTATAATATCCGATTCCGGCATTGAGAGCGAACCGAGCTCGGTGGCCTGGTCTGATGCTCGTAGCCGGGCCCTGGAGCTGCCCAGCGACCGAGAGGTCCTGCACCACCTGGTGAGGAGACACGCCATCCACAGGAACTCCCTGGAGGGTGGCCACACAGAGAGCAACACCAGCTTGCCCAGTGGGATCCAAGCGTCGCTCACATCCATCAGCTCTTTGCCCTTTGAGGAGGAGGAGAGGGAAGTGGAGCTTACCAAACTGACCAAATCTGTCTCAGCTCCTCAGATCAGTAGCCCAGAAGAGCCTGAGGAGGAGGTGGATATATCCAAACACAGCGAAACAATCTCAGGAGATTCAGGAGGAAATTTTAAAAGTTGCACGGAAACAGAGGGTGAGGATGGAAAATTAATTACGGACTTTTCCAAGTGTCAAGTTGCCACAGAAAGTGGACAGCTAGAACCAAGAGGACATCCCAAATCCTCCATCAAACACAGTAGCAGTAACAAGTTACCAGGGGAGGAGGAGAAGAAAGGTTTTCCAGAGACTTACTGTAATTTGGAAAATGCAACACCACCTGTTTGTCCAAAGCAGCTCCGAGATAATGTCTCTGAGTGCCAGTCACTGGAGAGCAATGGTGACTGCAGCTCAAAACCACCAAGGGCTTCTAATTACTTGGACAAAAGTATTGATAGGTTTGATACATGCCTTGAGGATCCAAAGGATAAACTTCAGCTGGACAGTTTAAAAACACAAGGTTTTTATGCCAATAGCAGAATTTCAGGAGAGGAGAGTTTCTCACAAAGCATAAAGCTGGTACCAGATATTTCCTATCCTGTTCCAGCTCCCTCAGAGACCTCAACTGAATTTGGCTCAATGCAAAGAGAGTGTGGTAGCTCTCTTGGTAATGACAGCCCAGCAGTGTATGCAGAAGTGCAGGGGTTACAAGAAATTGAGCTGGATGACTCACCTGCCTCAGCAGACCCTGCTGCAGGATCCTACCAGGCTGAATATCCTCAGGAGCCCAGCAGCCAAGAGCATGAACTCGTAGCTAATGGCACCGGGTTTCATTTGGCAGCGACAGAGGGAGTAGCCCTGGAAAGCAGAAAGGCTGTTGATGTGGTTAACCTCTCTGTCTCCTGCACAGCCACGTGTCTTCCCTTTTCTTCTGTGCTCAAAGAGACCCCTGCTATGATGGGCTTCTCTGCAAAGCAGGCAGCCTTCCCCATCACACGCCAGCCTCTGGGCTCTTTTGGGGTTGTCTCTTCTAATTCAAATGAGATGGATGAAGAGACCAATGAGAGGATGCTGAAGTAAGAATGTCTAATTACTTTCTTCATTAGTGTAACTGTAATGCTGAGAGACTGGCAAAGTGCAGGGCCCTAATACAGTGCACATGCTGTAAGCATTCAGAGACAGCTGCTGCCTGAGGAATTACAGTGTAAATAATCCAAGTAGACAAATGATTTAGATAGAATAAATAATCCAAGTAGACAGAAAAGACAAAATCCAGAGAGACTGAGATTGTCAAAGACATCAGGTCCTTAATCCTCATGAAAAACAGTGGAGTTTAGGTGTCTAAAATAATCTTTAAGATCTGGCCCTCCTTTGTGAAGTCAAGGATACTCGGACTTGAACATTGATCCCAGATAGCTCACAATGGAATTGCCATAGCTTGTTTTCTCTTTTGCCTAAGTAATTGCACTCATTAGATAAACCATGAAACAGGAGCAGAGATTGGCTGGTAGGGTCTCAGCTTCAGCTTCTCAAACTGAAAACATGGGAGAATTGGCACCCTGGGTAGCTGGAAAGAGGAATTATTTTTTTTTCTTGCTTCACTGCACATGGCAGAAGTGCCACATTGTGGCCTTGATGTCACAGTGCCCATTTCACAGGTTGAAATATTACTACATCTCTACTTCTGTTACATTTTGGTGTCTCTGCTCTGCTGAAGGAAAACAGTAGCATTGGAATTTCTCAACCTATTCAGCTGCCCAAAATACTGGCTCTCTGCATGTGCATTTCTTTGCAATCCAAGGCTTTAATTTTATTTTTTGAAAGCATCTTAGATTTGTTTTATAGACCCTGCTGTAAATCCTGCTTAATCTAAGCACAAAATTTGTTCCTTCTTTGTGAAGCAGAATATTTAAGCTTGTATTCATGAATCCAGGGCCTCCAGGTCCATGGCTTGAATGCTAGGTTTTTCATTCTGGTGTTACTTTAAAGTCAGCTGAGCTGATATAAGTAATTGCTCACCATTTTATCAAGTGGATTTAAACTGTCCCCAATCTTTAAAAGTTTATGTCTCCTAACTTCATCCATTCCAGTTTTTCTACCTAATTCTACACTGATGTTGTGATTATTAATTCCTAAAATCTCTGAATAAATTTTGCTAAGTCAAAAAGCCAGGAAGAGTTTGGTATCATCAGCCAGCAGAATGCTTCAGGGTGAATTTGAGTGTCAGATTGTAGACCTTGAGTAGAAAAGGGGCTAGCTTAATCCTTTCAGCACTGAGCTCCTCTTCCTTTTATCCACTAAATGTTTTCAAAAGAACCTGAAACAAAACCAAAAATATCTACCATATGAAATGCATTCTGAAACTCCACATTCTCAGGAATGGGGAAAACACCTTCTACCAGCCTATAAATGCATCTGATGCTAGCAAAATGACACCTTTTGCATTGCAGTGTCTATAAGGCTGATGACATTGTTAAGGTGCAAAATTGCTAATTCTGTATCTCAGACTCATTGTTATGGGCCACTTGAAAATTGTTTTTTGTAAATCATTCATTCTTCTGGCAGATATGAGATGCTAATGAGCTTTAGTTGTTCCTGGTATGTAGCCAAATCACTCAGGTTTTCTTCCCTGCATCTTGATTTCTCTCAATCAGAGATAAGGAATAATGTCTAGGTCTCTACTTGAAAGTTGCAAACACCACTTCTTGCAAATACCAGCCTCCTCATTTTAATTTCAGGGTTTGTTGTTGAACACCCAGTTCTATTGTGATTAATGAATGTATTCTCCAGTTTTTATCAGGCCAAAGAAAAATTTAAAAAAGAAATGAAGATTGAAGGATTTCTGTACAGTGACTTATCTGTACTAGCTTCTGATATCCCATATTTTCCACCAGAGGAAGAGGAGGAAAATTTGGAAGATGGAATTCACCTGGTGGTCTGTGTCCATGGATTGGATGGTAAGGCCAGGAGGAATTGCTGTTAACAAGTCATTTTGGTGTTAACAAGTCATTTTGGTGTTAACAAAATGGGCAGATGTTCAGCAAGTATGAAAGAAAGAGTTGAAGGAAAGTTTTTCTCTTAGCTAAGTATTTAGTCCTTTTATGTTACTCAGTCCATTGTAATGAAGGATTTAGGAGAATATTAAATATTTACTTCAAGAAATGGATGCTGCTACTTTCTTGTTATCATTTACACTGAATTCCTCACTAAAGTACACCAGTCCTTCTGCATACAGGAGGAGTGCACTGCAGTAACTCTTCTTGTCTTTTCACAGATGCTTGGGTGTTTTGCAGTATATCACTAAGATAAAGACATTATTTAACCCCCTTCAATACTGCTGCAGGGTAGATAGTGGCTGGTTTTAGAAAGTGAGGGAATAAAAATCATTGTTCACTACAGAGGAGGCATGACTTGAAATTTTTTACATATGTGCTTTCTAAGCAAAAAATAGATATGTTAAATTTGAAACTTCTCTGGACAAATCATTGATATCGATGGGAAAGGTGTGGATGTCAAACTTGAAACTGCAGAGAAGGAGAGGTATAGACTGAAATCTGGTGGAAGGACAGACCTCAGCTGTTTGTCCTTTTGTCTTACATCTCCTTTTCAGCAAACAGGGGCCAGAGTTATTCTGGGCCTGATCTTTGCCCTTTTTCCCTACCATTTATGCAGTCCTCAGCAGTAGGAGGTGAGGTCCAGCCCCATCTTGTGCAGGCTGTGACTGTTCTTGCTCTCCCGCTGTTTCATTGTATGATCCTAGAGTGTGGTGAGCTGTTGTAGCAGCACTTAGCAAGAGCTCCCTAGTGTCAGGATTTATAGGAAGAGAAATGTAAAAAACTGACTCTATGTTGGTTATTTTTCTGTTGAATTGCATCTTATAAAATAACATTTATTTCCAGGTAACAGTGCAGATCTGCGGCTGGTAAAGACTTTTATAGAACTGGGACTTCCTGGTGGGAAACTGGACTTCCTAATGTCTGAAAGAAATCAGGTAGGACAGAGTTAATTTCTGTCTTCCTTTCAATCTCCTACAAGCTGTTGACATTGCTGAAAAAGGGCCTTCAGTAAAGCCTTTTCCCCAGCTGAATGAAGCAAAAGCACTGGGGAATTCAGGGAATTTTATGTGGTATTTAGTGCAAAGGCCTGGTCCTGTTAGTGTCTAATTTGATAGGATCTTCAAACCCATCAGAAAATATTCCTAACATTAAAGTCAAAGGCAAAAACACTAGCACTTAAAGGATTAGACCTTAGAAGAAGAAAATTGATTTATAGTCTCAGTTTGCAAACTTAGCAGCCTGGTGCTTCTGCCTGTTGGGTGCCAGGCAAAACAGCCCCAACACAAAGCAGCAAGTTTAGTGATGCTAAATTCATTAGAGGATCTGGAATAATTGAGCAAGTGTTTTCAGCTTCTTTGCTTCATCAGCCATTGTTTCTTCTGTTGCAATGTTTCCAAGATTTATTTCCTTAAATGATAAATTCGTTGCTACACCAGGCAGTGAAACAGAAATGAAATCTGTGCTTTGCTCTGCAATGAACCCATATTTATCACACAGAGGACTAACTTTATGCACAAGATAAGGATTTCCAGTGCTCAGTCAGAAGCATTATTCTGATTTATGAGCAGCTGAGAAACCAGGAGTCAAAACTTTTCAACCTTCTTTGTTCAGCAGCTTTTATATTTTGAAGTGGCCAGTTGGTGTTAGTCTATGAACTTGCCACCTTCCAGTGCACATCTCTGTCAGCAGCAGACCTGCACAGTCAACCTAAGCCAGATGAAAATAATGAGGAGACCACTTCAGACTTGCTTCAAAACCTCTTCTCATGTTTTGAGAGAATGAAGCATCTTAGGACATCTCTAGTTAACATTATCCACAGCCCATAATGGGAACTTTTAGTGCTCTTATAATCTAGGAAGGTGAGGAAGTTCCCATGGTACTGGAAATAAAACCATGTGGCTTGATGTCTATTTGGATGTTGTAAAGCATCCTTTCACCTTTTTTTCCCTGCTCTGAGAACCACACTGAAAGTGACCCAAGAAATCAGTCGTTTGCCTAGTTTGCCTTATAGACAAAAATACAAATTTTTTTAGGCACTCATTTGTGATACACTTGACAAGTTCATTCAGGCTGAGATGATACTAAAGGATGGAGATAGAATGAGGTGAAATGTGACGCTTGATGTGTTTTGTTTATGATTAATGTTCAGGCTGATATTCTTCCGTTTTAAACAACCTGAAAGATTTGGGATAATGAGCCTAGGAGGAAATCATTAATTATCAATGCAGACAAAACAGATAGAAGGTTAGTGGACTGTTTGTAGTTCAGGAGAACATTTATTTTAAGGCTGTATTGCACAGTGAATACACTCGTGTTTTCTTTGCAAGAGCTGCAATTAGCAAGATGAGTTGTCACAAAAGCATTAATTGCTGATATGTTTGCTCTGAATAGCTGTTCCAAAATTTGATGATTGTTTTTGTGGCATCTCATTAGTTACAAATTTGATTTAGAGTCCTGTTGGATTGCCAAATGACACAGTTCTGAATAGGATCTGCCTGCAATCGTATAGACTGGACAATATATTGTTTGTTTTATTGTATCACAACTGGCAGTACAAATTGTTTGTCTCTCTCAAGCACTTATTCTCTTACTGGTGACTGCTGAGTAGCAAACACACAGCATTTCAGCAAGATGGCCAAATAATTTTGTGATTATATCCTCAGCATCAGCATAACCCCTGTGCCAGTGTATAATGCTGTAAACTATTTTATTGTAGCAATCTGTTAAATCCTAAATGCCGAAACTTTTCTTCCATGTGCAGAGTATGTTATGTAGAGCTGCTGAACATTAGCAGTTCTCACCCGTGTCAAGTCAGGCTGCTTTAACATCAAACTTATGACTGTGGGATCACTCAGCTTAATATTGTTAAACTTAGAATCATAGAATCATAGAATTATTATGGTTGGAAGGACCTCTAGGATCATCAAGTCCACCCTTCATCCCAACATCTCCCTAACCTCTAGACCATAGCCTCAAGTGCTACATCTACTTGTTTTTTAAACACCTCCAGGAATGGTGACTCCACCTCTTCCCTGGGCAGCCTGTTTTATTAATAAATAGGTAGGTCCAGGTTTAGTCTATCATGACATGTGTCAAAGTTAGAGGCACAGTTGGTAGAGAAAGAGAAGCAACCACAGAAGGTAATTTAATCCCCTTAAAATATGAATTGTTTTCTAGAGGGCCATGTTTCCATGCCTTATGGAGTGCAGGGTTACTCTGGTCTTACCTGAAATTCTCAAGTTTTGTTCTTGAAGCTAAAAGACACAATATAGAGTCAAAGAGACTCTATGGCAGAAGATTTTGCCTTACCTATGAGCTCACTGAGGACAGTGAATTTCCACGTGGGCTTTAACAATAGCTATGTGACCCACACTGACCCATGATATTGTTGTTACTGTTGATGCTATGTAAGAAAATACTTGTGTTGAGTAAGTTTGCAATATTAGTTGGAAGCTATGTGCTACTAAACTGAAAGTGAAATGTCATGACTCTGTTTTCAAATAAGAACTTCAATTTTTAGTGGACCTGGAGAATGAGAAAAATTCTCCCCTTCCTCCTGGAATGTGTATAAACAAAATTTGGGCTGCTTGTTACATTTCTGCTTGCATTTTACTTTGAAAATAACATCAGTGTGCAATAAGTGTGATATATTTTAACTGATTCCCTGTTTCAACAGACTGATACTTTTGCTGATTTTGATACCATGACTGACCGATTATTGGATGAAATTATTCAGCATATCCAGTTGTACAACCTCTCCATATCCCGGATAAGGTGAGTGTTCTGATAGTTAATTGTCTGTAACTGTTTGAGCTACATGAGCAATGTCCAGTGAAATGAGCTTTTCCAAAGGTGCCCTGTGTTAAAAGCCATTGAATCGGTGAGATGAATTTTTACATTGTTATAGATGGAAGGGTATCTACTAGACTGAAAAAAATGTGAAATGATAACTGAAGGATGTTACTGAAAGCCCTGATAGGGCCCCCTCAAGAGCAATTTATGCCACTCTTATGTTTAGTTTGTTTGTTAATGTAATTCTTTCTTTTGCAACAGTTTTATTGGACATTCCCTTGGTAACGTCATCATTCGATCTGTACTGACCCGCCCCAGGTTTCGCTATTACCTCAACAAGTTACACACCTTCCTGTCCCTCTCTGGGCCTCACCTGGGAACCCTTTACAACAACAGTACCTTGGTTAGTACAGGTAAGAGTTGATGGGAAAGCTATGACTGGCTGCATGAGAGAGCAACACACAGAGGCAGCAATAAATGGTAACAAGATGGCTTTTAAACTAAAGTTGTGGAAAATATTTGCTGAGGATTTCAAACTCACACAGCAAAAAGAAATGCAATGAGAAGGGCTTTCAGTATCTGCTGCAAGGTCCAGCACAGTGCTCCCTGGAAAACCCAGGGATGTGCAACAGTGAGAGATGATCTCACTTCCACTATATTCTTCCACTCTCTGTGTACTGCCAATAAAGTGGCATCTCCAAGGCTAAAGAAGATGCTTACAGTGCTGTGGGAATGGAATGTCCCACAGCTCAGCCTTCCTGAGTGTTTATGCTACCATGGCATACATGGATAATAGAATCATAGGATAATTTGGGTTGGAAGGGACCTTTAGAGGTCATGTAGCCCAACACCCCTGCAATGAGGAGGGACATCTTAACTACATCAGGTTGCTCAGAGCCCCATCCAGCCTGACATTTAATTTTTCCAGTGAAAGGGCATCTACCAGCTCTCTGGGCAACCTGTTTCAGTGTTTCACCAACCCCATCATAAAAAATTTCTTCCTTATATCTAGTCTGAATCTACCCCCTTTTAGTTTAAAACCATTGCCTCTATTCAGTGAGACCCTTAGACTTTTCAGGACAAGAGGTAATGGCCTCAAGTTGTGCCAGGGGAGGTTTAGATTGCATATTAGGAAGAAGTTCTTTACTGAAGGAGTGGGCAGTCACTGGAAGAGGCTGCCCAGAGAGGTGGTGGAGTCACCATCCCTGGAGGGGTTCAAAAAATGAGTGGATGTGGCGCTTTGGGAGATGGTCTAGGGGTCAGGGAGATGTTGGGATGAAGGTTGGATGGTCCTGGAGGTCTTTTCCAACCTAAATGATTCTCTGATTCTCCCTGTTGATTAGCTACACAAGAGAAAACAAAGCTGAGTTGAGTTACAGTGCTACCCAAATTACTGCAGACATGTCTTTAATCCCCTTGGCTGATAATTAGCAAACAGGGTGAAAACATGCACCGATTTTCATTCCAGGTCTATGGCTCATGCAGAAGTTGAAAAAATCGGGGTCACTCTTGCAACTGACCTTCAGGGACAACGCGGATCTGCGCAAGTGTTTCCTCTATCAGCTTAGCCAAAAAACAGGTGAGTGGGGCTTGATGTGGCTGTGCAGATACCAAGGGCTATTCCAAAGGGTTGTGCTGGATTGCCATGTCCTCCAGAGAGTGAAGGAAATCTGTTTTGTTAATGATGTTCTTTAAACAGCCTTGCTTTCAAGATGGGCTGCTCTGTGTAAAATCTAATATATATTTTTTCTCTGTGCATTTTTTCTATGCCAGTTATCAGAGAATGTATTTGCCAGACTGTTAGCACCAAGTAAGACCTCTGTGCTGTAGTAAACATGCACCGAAGTTTACATTCTGCAGGCAGGAAATATCATTCTTGACAGGCCACCATAGCTTAATTTATACTACTAGATGAAAACCATTTTTCCTTTTTTATTATTATTTTTCAAGTTTAACACCTCTTGTCTCTAGGAAATACGACTCTGTGAGATGAAGAGCAAATTTTATTCATGTCTGTTGTGACACTTCTGTACTACAGAGAGAGATGTATGGCCTCACACTGGAAAAATGATGTCTAAATAGAGATCTTTTTACCCCTTCCTTGGCCTGTCATGAATAAATGAAATAAATCAGACTTTCTTAAGAAAAGAAAGCAAGCATGATCCTTCTGTTCAAGAAAATATTTTCTTTTAAGTTACTTTTAATACTATGTGTGAACAAACTAGTGCTATCTATGTAGTAATAAGATCACTACCTGATATTTAATTTTTTTATCAAACTTTGGTACATTGCTGATGGGAAACAAAGACCATGTTAAGATGAATATAACTTCATTCTTAGTCTGTCTTACATAGACCTGTTTCATAATTTTATAAACACACTATATGAGATAATCAATGGTAGGAAGCTGCTGTATCTTGGCATTATTTGAGTTCCCTTATTGAACTTTTCCTTTGGTTCCCTGTGGAGTACAGTTGATGTCTGCTTTAGAACTGTCATGTCTAAATAAAATTGGGTCTACCCAGGAAGCTTACGTTGTAACATCCAAAGCATGTGTTGTGGGTCAAAGCAGTTAATTGTTAGCTTGGTAGACTGGAGAGCTAACAGGCTATATATGAAAGTGTTGTCCCTGCAAAAGCAGAAAGCAGAGATTTAAATGTGAAGAGGGTTTGTAAATTCAGAATCATCCAGGTGTATGCTTAAGCAAAATAATCTCAAGAAGTAGGTAGATCCAGATGTGAGCATATGAGCTGGCGTACTGAGTCAAAGTAGAGGTGGCTCTACTTTAGCACCCTGCTCCCAAAAGTTGAGAGAACCCACAGAGGAAGAGATATCAGAAACTGTGTTGTAGTTACTTTCCCAGATAACTCTTTAAGCCTCCAGCAATTTCTGACTTTGTTCTTAAAGTAGAAGTCCCTGCTGCTTTTCAATCTCTTAAAATGTTCCTTGTGCTTGTCTTGAAAGAAAAGAAAAAAAAAATATTATTCCCAATTGAACCTCTTCACATAATATTTTAGTTATGGTAACACTCAGTGTTGCTTCTCCTACCTTTTGCCCTAGACTGAAGTCACAAACTCAGTTGGTTTGATTGCACAAGAAGAAAATGATAGACAGCTTCAGCCAGGCCTAGTAAAGGCAGCCAGGAGGACTCTTTTTTGTAGTGGTGAAGGTCAACTTTTCTGTGAAAATCTAGAAATCAGTGGACTTGCTTCGGGACTCCTTTCCCGTAAGGGGGAGCAAAAGATGAAGGTCAAACCCATAGTTCTGTGTTCAGGATGCTCTCTGGTCTAGTCACCTGCATCATCTGTCCATTTCCTACTTTTCTGCTGAACGTGGGTGGTGGAGGGCTCAGAACACAGACAGGACAAACAGTGGGAGCCACAGTCCATCAGTGGCCCCCTTGCCTGCAGGGAGGAGGGAGGATTTCTGGTTTCAGTCCATGAACCAGCAGTGTGCATTTATCAAGAGACTGCTGAATACAGGGACTGGATCCCAGGGCTCTCTCCACACTGAGGTAATAGTGTGTGAGCTGGCACAGGCAGGATGCATGAGCAACCACAAACCCATGGTTGAAGTGCAAAGGATTACCACATGAACTGGGAGATCTCTGCAGCAGGACCTGGCCAGAGGCACATAGATGGGGACACAAACATTGCAGAGCTCAGTCCTTGCTAGACAGCAAAAAAGCTTTTGACCACGCTGCTTTCTCCTGTGTATCAAGGATTCTTGCAGGCTTTCCACCATGCTTAGATCTTTCCTGCAGCAGAGCAGGAATTTCAAGCATGTTCAATAAGGTGCTTCTGAGTCCTTCACAGACCTGTGTTGTCTAAACACAGATGCTCATCAAACACACAAGCCTGAGCAACAGTTAGTGTAGGATGTGTATTTTTTGACACTCCAGCTGCAAGTCACTTGGGTGTGTTTATGGTCCTCACAAATCTTCCATTTTCCCACAAATAGTATGACAATATAGCAGTGAAGGTGGCTCCTCTTCTCCCATAAGACTGTTTGAAAATTGTACTAATTTGTTGTGTTATTTTTGAATGTGATCCCCATTCCTGTGAACACTTATTTATCCAAACCCACTCATTGACTGCAGTGAAGCTGTTTATGTTCCCAGTGTTTAGAGGCATAAATATTTGCAAGATTAAAGTGTTCATCAAACACTTTTTTTGAACAGAGACAGCTCTTACTTTCCTTATTGACATACAATTAACTTGTATGAGTGTTGATAAGTAACAACAAAAGCAGCAAAAATGTTTTTCAGCTATCACCAATCTTTCTAAGCTTGTGTTGCATGTTTTAATTATAATAATTATTATAATCTATTTTGCACTGTTTTATTTATATTTATTTTAATAATATTTATATTTTTTATTATTTAATGCATTTGTCACAGGTCTTCAGTACTTTAAAAATGTTGTGTTAGTGGCCTCCCCCCAAGACAGATACGTACCCTTTCATTCAGCAAGAATAGAAATGTGCAAAAATGCACTTAAGGACAGACACACAGGTATGTTTGAGATCCTTTCTACTTTTACAATGCACTTGAGGAATTGTGGTTTTGAGGTCATTGCATTAGAAGGGTTTTTCATCAACATGATAAAACCTCAAATGTTTATTTGATAAGGAATAAAGTGTTCTCTTCCCACAGGAAATTACTGAAATTGATGAAAGAAGCTTTTTAAGATGTTCTTTGATGAAAACAAATTTCAGTCTTCAAGTTTCTTACTGCTTCTTCTCTTTCTTTCTAATTTATTTTTTTTAAAGTGATGATAATAGAACTAGCTCTTGACAATGTTTTTTTGTAGTCTACTGATTTACTAGTATTGTCTCACCTTTCTTCACATAATGGAATCTCAGCACAAAGTCAGGGAGTTTTCCCTTTGATTTCACTAGTGTTTGGATGATTGCCAGGTCATTTAAGGGGCAGATCTAAAATCATATTGGCTTGTAATAAAATCTGTAGAGCACATCAGGACTCATACCATCAGAGACACACCTTCCTGTGAGCTCAGGCTGTGTATTGCCCCAAGTATTGCCTTTATTATTAGCCTTCCATAACATATTTCATGGCTTCAGTTTGATGCTACTTCCAGAAATAATGTTCAGTCTAATTTCATACCCACTTCACATATGTGATTACCTAGAAATGGAGGTACTCTTTGGAAGTAGAAAGGGATACTCAGGCCCAATAATCAACATGGTTGCCTTCACACACCTTACTTTAACTTCTAGCTCTTTCTATTCTACCTCAGGTAATGAATTAAAAGGTAATTTTCTAACTCTCTCTTCCAGTGGTTCTCAGGGAGACGTTTGACCTAGCAAGAGCCAAATCTACATTCATTGTAGATCATTTATGAGTACAAGTTTCCCGAGCCATTGTTTTTTCCCTATAAAATCCTCAACTCTCTGCATGATGTCCATCCTGCACTAGAATCCCAAGAGAAACCCAAGTGGACCTCTCTATCTTGCCAGACCCTTTTGCATTTGAATTCACAGGCAGTGTGGTCCAACCCTCTTCCCCTGAAGGCAACAAGCCCATTTCCTTCCACCACAGAGGAGATAAAACTAAATGCTGAGGAATTTCCTATTCTTCATAGAATCATAGGATGTTTCAGGCTGGAAGGGACCTCTAGAGGTCATCTGGTCCAACCTCCCTACACAAGTAGGGACATCTCTACCTAGGTCAGGCTGCTCAGAGCCCCATCAAGCCTGAAGAGCCCCATCAAGCCTGCTAGCAGGCTAGCAGCTTCATCAGATGTGTTCAGATAGCCAGTGCCTCCATCAGATCAACAGAATCACAGAATGTCAGGGATTGGAAGGGACCTCAAAAGATCATCTAGTCCAATCCCCCTGCCGGAGCAGGATCACCTAGATGAGGTTACACAGGAAGGCGTCCAGGTGGGTTTTGAATATCTCCAGAGAAGGAGACTCCACAACCTCCCCGGGCAGCCTGTTCCAGTGTCTGTTACCCTCACTGAGAAGAAGTTTCTTCTCATATTTAAGTGGAACCTCCTGTGTTCCAGTTTGTACCCATTACCCCTTGTCTTATCTTTGTTTGTCATCGAGAAGAGCCTGGCTCCATCTTCNGTACTGACCCTTGGGGCACTCCACTAGTTACAGGCCTCCAACTGGACTCTGCCCCATTGACCATGACTCTCTGGCTCCTTTCCTTCAGCCAGTTGGTAGTCCACCTCACTACCTGTTCGTCCAGTCCACACTTCCTCAGTTTATCTGTGAGCATGCTGTGGGAGACAGCACCCAGGCATTTGGCCAACCTTTGAAAAGAACTGTCATCATTTGCATTTTGGCCTTGCTTCCATTTTCATTGCAGCTGTAATTAAACAAGACTGGAAGGAAAGAGGGGATCCGGCAGCTTTGGCATGTAGGTGTGACATCTAACCTCTCTTGCAGGTCCTGTTTATGCAGAGATGATTAACAACCTGCTCCAGCCCCTGATCGGGGCGAAGGACTGCACGTTGATCAGACACAACGTGTTCCATGCTCTGCCCAACACCGCCAACACGTTGATAGGCCGGGCTGCTCACATCGCTGTGCTGGACTCGGAACTCTTCCTGGAGAAGTTTTTCCTCGTGGCAGGACTCAACTACTTCAAATAGTGCCTGAAGCACGGGGTGACAGAGACAAACCTTTTCACTGGGCGGAGGAGAATCTCTGCGCTGTTAGAAATAAGATCAGGTGGGACTTTCAGACTCTTCATTTCCATTTCTGTTTCAGAGAATAAAGTGCTATGGCTTTAAGGCATTCAAGCTTCCAAATATTGGTGCTTTTGGAAGAAATAAGTATTCCTCTTCAGTTCCTATGTTCTTTGTCCACATAAAGACATCGCCACTCCTGAAGTACAGAATCAAAATAAGAAGGCAAATTCTTTAAATGTTACTGGACCAATATGATTCCCATTTCTCCTGAATATTAACCCAGGAACTTGGTTGTCTTTGATTTAATGCTTATTTATGTATTAACAAAGCTATACATTTGTAGCACTTTTGGGGTAGTTAACACAAGAGGAAACACGTATATTATGAACTCAGGTTAAAACCTCCTTTGTGATGAACTGAGAAGTCTGAAAGACATTTATGACCGTTTCAATGTTTCCATTCCTTGACTGGTTCCATTACTAGTAATAATTTGTAACATAAGTGCATTCAAATAATGGAAAGGAGTGAAATATTTTAACATTGAGTGAAGAAATCTTGATATTTGTCTTTTTTTAAAAAAACAACCAAGTTGAGAAGACTTTTATTCAAGTTAGAAGCTGCCAAACCAAGAGGAGTCTATTGGATTACTTGTAAAATTTCTTCTGTTTACATTTATAGAGGATCATTATTGTGCTTGTTACAACCTTAGAAGTACAATTTTTACTTTTACATTTGTATCTAAACACATTTACCCAAACAAATTTTTATTTTTTTTAAATTTATTACTCTGATATGAAATTTAAGATCTAACCAATAATACCCCTAAAAAACCCAATCATATGAAAACTGGAGATATAGAGTGATAAGGATTGTGGAAAGCTTAAAAAATATAGGGATGTTTTCTTAGGCTCCTCTGCAGTGCTCTATTAATACTATACCAGTGCCCATTTGCAGTGTTATATATAGTCCTAATTATTACATGGTTGCAACGGGTTGAAACATTTAAAACTTTATTCATACAAAGATATCTAAGTTGTTTGTAGGGAAAAGAACCCATTTTTCACTTTTTTTTTTCAATTTTTCATTAAAATTTTTACCAAAAAGCTATCAGATTTGAGGTGACAAATTTCAATAACTTTCTAGACATTTTCATAACATTTTGATACATTTTCAATGTCACAGCATTTTTTTTAAAGAAGAGAAAGTGAATAATCCTTCACAATTATTTTTCTTTGGAAGTCAGGCAGTTTTTTAATGCAAATATAATTTGTTTAAAAACAGAAGTGACCAGCCCTCTATATCTTGTGACAAAACCTATGATAAAATGACAAAGGTGGTTTCAGGTGTCAAGACTCAGCAGTAAATTAAGATTAAGATGGTGAAAATTCCTGAAATAAGAGAATTAAAAATTGAAAACCAAAAAACCTCACAACTATGGGAAAATATTTGTACATGCAAAAAGTGAAATTAGGTTGGGGTTTTTTTTTCAAAATAAGAATAATGAAAAACTTACACGAAATTATTTCAAGAAAAGAATTGCTAGGAGACTGGTAAAGCCTGCTAAAGAGCAAGGCTGGTTGGATAATGTAGGCACGTTTTTAAAATAGAAAGGAGAAAGAAGGAATATACAAAAGGCTGAGATTAAGATCACCTGAAAATAGGAAGGTATATTGCACCTAAAAATCATCTGCCCCTCAAAGGGGTAGAAACTATATAGAGTTACATGGTATGTTTCAATATTGACAGTTCTTTGAACTGTTTTACCTCATTACTCAAACAGGTAGATACTATTTTATCTTCCCACACACACACCCCCTTTTATAAATTGATAGTTTAAAGCTAACAGCCAGATTTACCCACTTAGCAAATAAATTCTGTCAAGAATCAAGAACTTCTGGTTCCCAATTCTTGTTTGGGAATTCTTTCTCACTTTTTGGCCCCAGCATCTTTAGTGCCAGCTACACTTACATATCACAGCTTACTTCTTCCTTGGTAATTGTTTACAGGATTTTAAATACAATGGGACATGTAGGTTAAGTTGGTAGTGCAGTGGTTTTGAGACACAGATGGGGACTTCTAAGAACCATGTGAAAAGCAAGAAAAGCTATCTCCAACCATCAGCAATCTTCAGTGCACTGTATGAGTGTCTAACCCTCTTTTAGAAAACGTTCAGGAATCTGCCAACTCCTGAAAATTTTGAAAACGTTAAAAGAGAGGTTGGTTTACACATATAGTCATGCCTAATGTATATGTGTGTATGTATGCAGTCTGTACAAAGAAATGTATTCTTTTCAAGGTCTCATGCACCAGCTTTTTCAATCCTGACCATACCAGCTCTGACCACTTATCAGTGTAGCTGTTCTTATGTTCAGACTGGTGATTTCTTGCCTTGCCTTGTACATTAGGCAGCGTTCCCATGATTGTGAGAGAAGAGAAGTGTGAAAAGGTCTCTTTGTGGTGCTGCAGAAGCTGGTGGGCCTTTCATTGTGTTCACTTTCATGTTCTGTACTGCTACCAGTGCTCTCACTGATGGATAAACAAACCTAAAGGTTTCCATGTTCTCCTATACGTGTAATATTCTCCATGGCTCAGGGTCTGATTTCAGAATTGCAGTTGGGTTGTACGTGGAGTTGGATTAGGTCCATACAACTTGCTCCTTGTGAGCCTCAGAAAAATCTAAGAAATATCATTCCTGCAAAATGATGACACACATTTTATCTTCCTTATGCTGGCAGAAGATTGTGGGAAATATTGGCAGTAGTGGTCTAGCTGAGCATTCATTTTAAGTTTCTCAAAATAACCTCCCTGTCTTTTTCTTCTTTTATTCTTTTTAATGGGATGTTGCCTTGATGATAACTCTCAATATTGTAAATCTTCTCTAACTGCTTACACTATATTGCAAAGAAACCTTCATCCTCTTTATAAGTAACATCTAAGTGGTTGGACTTTATCAAACTGTAGCAATCAACGTGGACTTATTTTCATATTTATTTTATTTATATATAAAATAATATGAAGAATTACCTTTATAAGAAACAGCAAATAACTGTACAGTTAGCATCTCTGTTTCTGTCTTGACCTTTGGACTTTTAATGTTTTGTCCTTTCACATAAAGTCTTTTTAAATACAGTTCAGTACATTAGCAGTATTGTGACAAGAATTTCCCTTCAAACTGGGAAAGCTCCTCTTGACTGGATATACCTATGGGAGCAGCGCTCAAATTTGTAAGTGAAGTTCTCACATTCACAAAAGATAAGACAGATTTCAAGAACTTGGACAGAGGAGGGAGAACTATGAAATTTTTGTAGCTTGTCAGTGCTCAGAGCCATCTCTGGACTTAATGTTTGCTGTATTTGAAGTGAAGCTCCCTCACTTCGGTGGGATTCTTTAGTTAAGAAAAAACCCCAAAACTGGCAACGTAAGGTTGTTTCTTTAGCATCTAGAAGTCTTACAGCCAGCATGGAGGATCTTCTGCTCCAACAGGTAAAGAGTATTTAGCTACTGAGGTTTTCCAGGGTTACAGATGAAGTATGGGCTATAGCCCAGATGAGTAAGTTCTCTGAAGGACAGATGATAGCTCACATGTAGGAGAAGAGCAGCAAAGACAGAGGATCTCAGGGCTCTGAAAGACAGGGGCAAAAACTGAGAGAAGGAAGGAAGACAGGAAAGTGCACCAGCAAGGGTGAATTTCATAGAATTATGGAATTATTTGCATTGAAAGAGACCTTTACAGATCAACCACCTTGCTGTGATCAACCATCAGGTTGATCAAAGCCCCATCCAACCTTATCCAGCTTGGAAAGGCACAGTAATTCTGAAAGAAAGAACAAAAATGTACCCAATTTTATTGTCGAGTTCATAGAAGAACATGATAAAAAGACACAAAGATGCCTTGATTTGTTTTCAATCTCAGTTTCATCATTAAATAAAAAAAATATATAAGCAGCATATAGCATTTAAAAGAATTGGCATTAACTGTTTTCAAAAAAATGAAGCCCTTGAAAACATTGCAGTTACAACAATTTAGTACATATCATGCCTTTACTCATAACTGGATGAAAGTTTTCCACTATTTTGGGGCTCCTAGAACCCATTGAGCTCCACTTTTGAAAAAATTTAATCTCTTATGAAATGGAGGATTTATTTCTTCAATATGGATGGAAAGAAATCAGAGTAGTGACTAGTGAGTAGATGAGGAGTGGAAGAGCTTGTTCTTTTTGCAGCTGGGCTGAGGATTTTCAAGAGTGGTTTTCAGTCTCCTGATAATAGTTGCATGCTGACCTGCATTAAACTTGGAGAAACCTCTGGAGATGTTTCTACTTTGAGGGTAGAATTTAGCCTTTCTAATTGTATCACCTAATTTGTGCTTAAGAATTAGTTGCAAAATGAATGTGTTCTACTGAAATAAAAGTCTTAATTTCTCANAGTTAAGAAAAAACCCCAAAACTGGCAACGTAAGGTTGTTTCTTTAGCATCTAGAAGTCTTACAGCCAGCATGGAGGATCTTCTGCTCCAACAGGTAAAGAGTATTTAGCTACTGAGGTTTTCCAGGGTTACAGATGAAGTATGGGCTATAGCCCAGATGAGTAAGTTCTCTGAAGGACAGATGATAGCTCACATGTAGGAGAAGAGCAGCAAAGACAGAGGATCTCAGGGCTCTGAAAGACAGGGGCAAAAACTGAGAGAAGGAAGGAAGACAGGAAAGTGCACCAGCAAGGGTGAATTTCATAGAATTATGGAATTATTTGCATTGAAAGAGACCTTTACAGATCAACCACCTTGCTGTGATCAACCATCAGGTTGATCAAAGCCCCATCCAACCTTATCCAGCTTGGAAAGGCACAGTAATTCTGAAAGAAAGAACAAAAATGTACCCAATTTTATTGTCGAGTTCATAGAAGAACATGATAAAAAGACACAAAGATGCCTTGATTTGTTTTCAATCTCGGTTTCATCATTAAATAAAAAAAATATATAAGCAGCATATAGCATTTAAAAGAATTGGCATTAACTGTTTTCAAAAAAATGAAGCCCTTGAAAACATTGCAGTTACAACAATTTAGTACATATCATGCCTTTACTCATAACTGGATGAAAGTTTTCCACTATTTTGGGGCTCCTAGAACCCATTGAGCTCCACTTTTGAAAAAATTTAATCTCTTATGAAATGGAGGATTTATTTCTTCAATATGGATGGAAAGAAATCAGAGTAGTGACTAGTGAGTAGATGAGGAGTGGAAGAGCTTGTTCTTTTTGCAGCTGGGCTGAGGATTTTCAAGAGTGGTTTTCAGTCTCCTGATAATAGTTGCATGCTGACCTGCATTAAACTTGGAGAAACCTCTGGAGATGTTTCTACTTTGAGGGTAGAATTTAGCCTTTCTAATTGTATCACCTAATTTGTGCTTAAGAATTAGTTGCAAAATGAATGTGTTCTACTGAAATAAAAGTCTTAATTTCTCAGTGTAGTCAATGATGAGAGGGAGGGGCTACTGAAAGACTTCAGGAGTCATCCTGGTTTTTGCTTTGGTGGCAATCAGGTTTGCTTCTCTCTCTTACCTTGCCAGGGAGACTCACTTTTTGGGTGTCTGAGACAGAGACAAAAAATAGAGGCCTAGCATTTGTGGACTAGACAACATCCCTAACTATTAGCTCTTCCATTTTTCATACTTAGGGAAAAGTTCCTACTACACCCCCTGATCAGAAGCTAACACTGAAGAGCTCAAACAGGCTGCTTTAAAATTTGGCAGGAAATGTGTCTGTTCCCAGCCTCCAATGGATGCCCAGTTTCTCTTTAGTGAAATTGTTAATTTGTTTTCAAAATCAGGTCTGTGCACTGACAACAGAGGAAGCTGAAATTGTTTAGCTTGAAAGGATTGTGTTCTAAAGTTTGAAACCTTAGCGTGGGGCTTTGGAAATTACTAACAGGGATACTGCACACTATTTTAGTTCAAAGCACTTCATAAATATCCACTGACTGATCCTCTTCACTCTTCCCTTGCCAAAGAAAAGCCATACTTGAGGGAGAAAGCTATCACAAAATGAAGTGAAAACTGGGAATTCAAGCCAAGCTTTCACTAGAATTTGTAGCTCCTCTGGTGCTTTCTGCATGGTAAAAAAATATTTCTTCCCTTCTACCTCTGCATTAGAAATAGCTAAGTGGTGATGCAGGAGAAAGGTGAGAACTTCTAATAACAGGATTAGGCTCTTGTGAAGGTTTATGCAAATATCTCATGAAACTTTATATGTAATGAATAGTCATGGGGCCCTTCTGCAGCACTCTCAGCATGCCAATATGTGGCAGCCTAGCTGAATGGTTGCTTTCTTTGTGGGTTTAAATTTCCATTTTAAAGTTATCATCAGAACAGCTTAATATATTTCACTCCAGCTGATCATTTGTGTGCTAAAGGTCATGTCTATGGAGACAGAGTGTTTTGTTTCATTTCAGCACATACACTCTTCAGTTTTGATGTTAAATGTTAAGTAATTGACAATTTCCAGCTCAATCTTTAATATTTATTTACCCTCTCCCTCAAATTTCCAGTGTCTGTTTAATCATTGAATTGTTTTCAGGTATAAATCAGTATAAATCCAGGTCTGTTGGAGTCAGAGGTCAGTCGACCCATTCTCCCTCTTTAATGCAGTTGCTTTGTGGCAAGCTAGAGTAACAGAGTCTCAGGAACTTCATGAAATACAGCACAGCTGTAGTCTCTGAAGTAAAAATTAGTCCATTGATGTTTGTAGCCATAAAATGCTCTTATGTTGGTTGGTTTACGTTGAATATTAGGAAAAAATTATTTTCTGAAAAGGTTGTCAAGCCCTGGAACAGGCTTCTCAGGGAAGTGGTGGTGTCCCCATCCCTGGAGGTATTTAAAAGATATGTAGATATGGTTCTGAGGGACATAGTTCAGTGGTGACCTGGCNAACAAGTTTTCACTTTTGCCTTTCTCTCACCCATCCCGTCAAGAGGGGGTGTGAGCAAGCACCTTTATGGTGCTTAGCTGCCTGCTGGGGTTGAACCATGACAGATTTGTACAAATCCAGTCCTTCAAGATGCACTTTATGTGTGCAATGTGAGGTTTTTATTAAGTGACTCAACAGAACTTTTCCCAGAATTCAAACTTATCCTCCATGAATCCTCAGTGGGAAGCTGAAACACAGATCCCCTGATTCATTTGGGCTTTGAGAGGCACAGAAGATACTTTGCTGATTCTGGATAGGTGGTGTACTCAGTTCACACTGGTTTACTTCAGGCTGCTTTGCACAGTCTTTCAGCATGTTTTCTCTGCCAGATTGTGACTTCCTTCCCTGTTTCTTTCTATGGTTCCCTGTTTCCTTCATTTTTTCCTTGTTTCCTTTCTTACATGACATTCATGGTTGCTCAAAACAGAATTCTATAAAGTAAAGAAAAAGTGTCATGCAGGTGATTAGCATCTCTTTAAAAATAACAGAACTAAGTGAGGGATATGCCCTTTTAAAGAAAAAGATAATTATTTGTACTTAAAATGTTCTATAGACCTCATCCAGCTCATTCTGAAATAAAATAAAAGCCCTCAGTACCTTTAAGAGTGCCATGTATAGCCACACATAGAGCTTCTTGCCACGGTGAATGTTGAGTTGATAGTGTTTGCTCCAGGGATGTGAAGTCAGCGCGAATGTGCATTCACAGATCTATTCAGCACTGCCATTCCACTTATCCAGGGTGGTACATCATGGCCACACGTCCATTCCAATCAGTTTTCTCAGCCCTTTGTATGAGAACTGTTATCCACCTATCCAAGCATGTTACAGATGGCAGAATATTTTATTTCAGAAGCAACAGCTGGAAGT
>VYZX01015794.1:37862-78275 GCA_013401335.1 Brachypteracias leptosomus
ACAGCTGACCCCAACTGACCAAAGGGATATCCCACACCATATAACATTGTTCTCAGCAATAAAACTGAGTGGGAGGCGTGTGTGGAGGTTGGCCAGGGCTGCCATTGCTCAGGGACTCACTGGGCATCAGTCAGATGGTGATGAGCAATTTGGGGTTTTTTGCATAATTTTTTTCTTTTTAAATTTTTCTTTGTTATCTTTTTTCCTACTCCCTTTTTTTAATTATTAAACTGTCTTTATCTCAACAAACAAGTTTTCACTTTTGCCTTTCTCTCACCCATCCCGTCAAGAGGGGGTGTGAGCAAGCACCTTTATGGTGCTTAGCTGCCTGCTGGGGTTGAACCATGACAGATTTGTACAAATCCAGTCCTTCAAGATGCACTTTATGTGTGCAATGTGAGGTTTTTATTAAGTGACTCAACAGAACTTTTCCCAGAATTCAAACTTATCCTCCATGAATCCTCAGTGGGAAGCTGAAACACAGATCCCCTGATTCATTTGGGCTTTGAGAGGCACAGAAGATACTTTGCTGATTCTGGATAGGTGGTGTACTCAGTTCACACTGGTTTACTTCAGGCTGCTTTGCACAGTCTTTCAGCATGTTTTCTCTGCCAGATTGTGACTTCCTTCCCTGTTTCTTTCTATGGTTCCCTGTTTCCTTCATTTTTTCCTTGTTTCCTTTCTTACATGACATTCATGGTTGCTCAAAACAGAATTCTATAAAGTAAAGAAAAAGTGTCATGCAGGTGATTAGCATCTCTTTAAAAATAACAGAACTAAGTGAGGGATATGCCCTTTTAAAGAAAAAGATAATTATTTGTACTTAAAATGTTCTATAGACCTCATCCAGCTCATTCTGAAATAAAATAAAAGCCCTCAGTACCTTTAAGAGTGCCATGTATAGCCACACATAGAGCTTCTTGCCACGGTGAATGTTGAGTTGATAGTGTTTGCTCCAGGGATGTGAAGTCAGTGTGAATGTGCATTCACAGATCTATTCAGCACTGCCATTCCACTTATCCAGGGTGGTACATCATGGCCACACGTCCATTCCAATCAGTTTTCTCAGCCCTTTGTATGAGAACTGTTATCCACCTATCCAAGCATGTTACAGATGGCAGAATATTTTATTTCAGAAGCAACAGCTGGAAGTGTCCCAGTTCAATTCCTGTTCAAAGCAGGATTATCATGAGCATCATGGTAAGGTCAGCCATGTCTTTGTCTTGCTGAGTCTTGAAAACGCCTGGTGATGGTTGTACTCCAACTGCTCTGGATTACCTTTTCAACTGCTGGACAGCACTCCTAAGGAAAAAAAATTCAATTTGAACTTTCCTAGCTGCAACTTCTTGCTGTTACCTTTTGTTATGCCCCCTTTTTATTCCATAGGGAAGATCTTGTTTCTGATGTACCTCCCTTTTCAATACCTGCAGACGGTTTTTTGATTGTCACTTGGTCTTTCTTTGCCAGACTAAACCAGCCTAACTCTCAACCTGTCCTCAGAAGCCCTGTGGTTAGACTCCTCACCAGCTTGGTAGCCCTTTGTTGGACTCTTTCAAATTTCTCAACCTTGAAACGGGTTTAGGAGGCTCCAGGTACTGGCAGACTTCCTTGGATGACAGCTCTGGTGCAGACTGGTGCTTTTTTCCTACACAGGAGGGGCTCATGGGCCGTTGGCTGTCATCACATCCTCTTCCTAGCTCAGGTTCTGATCTGAAGAGATGGAGCTGTTCTCCAGTTGCTACAATTTGAAAGCTTCCAGCTTGTATCCCCCTGTGAGTTCATCTTTCCTTCTTGCTTCTGTGTTGTCTTGGTTAAGGTAACAGCACTAGCAAGTGTAAAGAGTTGTGACCCATGGCCTATCACCACCTTTTATGGGCCTCTTTTTCAGCATACGATACATCTGGTGCTCCATTGCCCCCTTGGCATGCTCACTGCCATGCTAATTGTTTGCCTCCTGGTTTTGCACATCTTTAAGGTGACCTTAGTCATTAGTAAGCTGTAGGCATGGATAGTGAGGAAGCCTGATACGAGTTTGCTCCACCTTTGCATGACAGACAGGGTTGATCACTTCCCTTGTGATCATCAGGTCCATGGTGTGCTGCTTCCTGCCAGTCTCTGCTCTGAAAGAGCTGCTGCTGTTGCTGCTCTATTTTAATAAGCCTATATAATACATATGCACTTACCTAAGAGAAATCCACGCACTGCATAGAAATCCTTGTGAAAACAGTTTAATCCGTGTAGAGCTGCTTTAAATGCAGATGAGTCAGGCCTTCCCTGCATAGGATGAAAGCATAACGAATAAATATGTATAACCCCTTCTTATGGAAGAGGTTAGACTAAATTAACTTCTATTACAACCTTGAAACTTGATTTCTCTGCTTTTGAAAGTTCAACTTTCTGCTTTCACCCAGAGTGCTGCGAGATCCTATTAGCTGTGCAGCAAACTTACCACACAGTCTGGAACTGATTTGCACACACACATCTGTGTGTCAGAACTCCAGTGGCTTCATACTTGGAGCTGCACATCTTCAAGGAGTTGCTGCCTCTGAAAATATGAGGCTGACACGGTGAATAGGACTACTCTTGCTGCAGTCCAGCATGCCTTCCACTCTTTGAAAGCTATCAGCTGCAAACACAAACAGCTTAGCCAAAGGAACAAAAAACCCTCCTCCACATGAAAGTCCAGTCTCAAACAACTTTTTCTTTTGGAGTGGGTGGTTTGAGTGCTGCCATGGCCTCACTTATTCTATACTTCCCGTAAATGGGGGTGTGCTAATAAGTATAACAGCTTCTGGTGGTGAAAGCCCCAATATTTCAATTCTCATGGCAGTTTCTAGCAACTAACTTAACAGGTTTCTCATTCCTTCTGAATGCACAAGTGCTAGTAGACATCTACCTATCCCCATCCAGGAGACATGCTCACTTACTCTTTGCTTTGGGTAAGAGTACCTGTGTCATCCCCAGCTGTGGGAGGATGTCAATGCATCTTTGGTGCAGGATCATATATGCAGCTACATGCATGGGAAAGATTGAAGAAGCAACTATAGAAGCCTTTTCGACCTAAGGTGTGTCATCACTTTCAGTAAAACTGTAGTTCTTGTATGCCATATATACCATACGTGTGGTATAGCCTACAAACATATGTATGTAGAAACTGTGCTTTCCCATATGTATGTTATGTTCTCATATGTAATGAATGTATGTATTCCATACCATACTTAGAAGCTGGTGGTGATTGCTGAGTCTAACATGTTTCTGTTACTTTGGGGGGGGAATTTACTTTGGTTATCCTCTAAAGCTCCCGTGAAGGAGCAGTTTGCTGGCTTCATCCACCTACTTGGAGAAGAGAGATTGTTTTGTACAGTGATTTGTCAATCTCTTGGCACGCCATTAGTCAACTAATCTTATCTAAGCAGTCTTGAATTTGATATGTGTTATCTACCACCTCCATGGTTTCCATGGTCAATGCAACGTGTCAAGCTGAGCTGCCCTATCTCCTGAGACAGGAAGCTTGTCACCATTTTTTTAATTTTCCTTGACATCCATCCTCTTCAACCATGCATTCATTTTTAAGCTGCTAGGCCAGTGATTTATCAGCTTTGCCACTCTTCTTCCTAATTTTAGTCTTGTATGCATTTGACTATGCATCCAGTTTGGGAAATTAGCTATTTCCCTTTTCTGCTGTTAAATCTTCTTAAGAAGCATGAGGGAGATCAGTCTAGACAAGCCATGGTACTTCTTTGCAACTGAATGTCTGGAACAACAGAAAAAAACCCAACAAAACCCCCAAAACTAGAAATCTGTAGTGTTTTCTAGGTTATTTTCCACTATATCTGTTTTGCCAAGAATGAAGATACGCTGGTGTTTTGGCCCATGCCTCTTAAAGATTCCAAGTAAGTAAGAGTCCAGATACAGCTCTGATAGACTAAGTATGGGAGAAGACAAAGATGCAGGATAAATCCTCCTTCTTTCTATGCTGAGACAGGAATATATCCCCACCAAGGTGGCAATAATGATGGAGGAAGCAAGAAGAACAGTTTCCCAAACCTCATTGACTTCACCAAAATTAGTAATGCCAGAATATTATTGTATGTTTGAGACAAGTATCAGGTCAATATCAAAACACAGATCAGAATATTCCAAACCACAAAGTTTGGAAATAAACTGAAATATGTGTCTATGTTCTGTTACTTGGATTTGCCTCTAATGTTCATCTTTCATAAATGCTGAACAGTTTAACCCAGGACTGGATGTCTTGAACTTGAACAATTAATCCCTTTATTATTGGTGGTTTTGTTAACCACAGTCTTAGACTAAGGCGTCAATCATCTTCATAAATCAATATATACTCAAGTTTTGTTGTTTTGTTTTTTTTAAATCAACTTGATCTTAAATCTCTATCTGTCCACTTATGCTTAGACAATTAGCCACAGCCTCTGAGATACCAGAAATTTAACCTTTCTCTGTATAGAGAATTACTTTCAATGAATAGTGCAAGCCTTAACTGGGAAAACTTGTTCGCTGGGAGACCTTCTTTCTTGTTTAGAGGGAGCTTATGGTAATGAATATCTAATTTAGCCAAATAAAAAAAAAAAAAGGTGAATCCTGTCCTCTCTCTTTTCCATACTGCAGATTCACACTGAGACACTTAAAATTAGAAAACTCTGATTTATATTCCAAATAAAACACATTTGTGAGGCAGGTCTTGACTGATGTCCTATCATGCCCTGTATGCAATTATTCTGTTTTTGACTCTGGGATCATTATCCTGGTTTGAGAGTCCTGTAAAACTTGACGAAACCCTTTTTAAAGTGTATTAAAATTGTAACCCTCAAAATCAGGTTCTAACTTTTTAATAGTTAAACTTAGCAATGTCATAAAAAATAACTTCCCAGTTGTACAGTATCTATCCAAATGGAACACCTTACACTGCCAGATTAATTCTCAGCTCAGTGGTAACAAACACCTAAAATTGGACCTTCACTGTTCCTCAAGGACATGTGGAGTAGAATTCAGTGGACAGGAGCACAGTTCTGTGAAGATCCTTATCCTGTGTTTCAAAGACTGTGTTTTACTTGGTTTATTAAATGATAAGAAAATACCCCTTGGAATTAAAATGTACTATTTCCTGTAAGCAATTAGCTCTGAAAGTGATTTTCTTTAAGCACACTTTTACAATTTTTAGTTAACAAGGGCAAGGCTAGGGAATTTTAAAAAATAAATAATATGGGCTTTTTCAGATAAACAACCAAAAAATCTATTGGGCTGAGTTACAAGTGATTAATTTCGACTAAGCAGGTCAATTTTGTTTTCATAGAGAACTACAAAAAAATCAAGAGACTCACCCCTGGACTTACTAACTATGCAGAGTGGATGTAAAATGCTGCGTACATGTTTGTGCACACAGGCTGCAGAGCAATTCACTGGAGATGGATTGTTCTCCAAGTGCTTCCTGATTGTTCAGGGCCAGCAATTTGCATGATGTAGCTGGTGCATGTAACACTAAGTACAACCTTCTGCAAATCTGGATTTAGAGACAGTAACTTGATACTGAGGCTGAACTTTGCTGATGAGTGCTCTATAGTATTTTTAATTGCAACCATTTCTGTGGGCTGAAGGAGTACAATGGATTCTGTCATGTGACGCTAGAGTTTGCACTTTTAAATGAGACATTATTATGTTTGATTGAGGCAGTTATGGTTCTGACAAAATGTATTTCAGATCAGACAGAAGAGGCAATAATGAGAGGCTGTGAACTTGGAAAATCTGTACTACTTCTGTATTTATTTTTAAGACACCAAGATTTACAACATGTGCTCCGTCTGCCTCTCCCTAATTTACTTCCCTTTCCCTAATGAGCGTTTGTCAACTGACATACACTTCAATTTTCTTTAACTATGTCTGTCAAGATTTAAGTGAGACTTACATAAAAAACCCAAAACTGATCTCACAAAGTGGAAACAAATGAAGTTGAGTCAATTCCATGACGTTTTAGGGAAAATGGAGATGCAAATCCATTTCCTTGACATGTAAATTCTGACTCAACAGCATTCACAAGGTCTTGATCCTGAAAAATGCTGCTCAAATGTATGTGCTCATAATGGGCCGGATCCCCAAGCAGCTTAACCTGATAAAGCAGTTTATTCACCTAAAGATCTTGCCAAAGGGCAGCCAGTAGCATTCACGGCATCTCACAGTTGGGCCACCAGAAGGTAGCAAATGTCCTGGGTTCTTTTTAAGGCCAATTTTCCAGTTGGTCAAATGTGTTTTAAAAGTAACGTCTTTTTTAGACAAATGCAGACCTCTCCAAGGGATCAAGTCAAAGGATTAATGTGGACAGATCCTTATAGGTTAAGGGAAAGGGCTTTTAATTGTTAAATCTACTACTTTGAATCATGATCATACAAAAAAGCTGAAGAAATCTGACATGGTCCCTTCTATAAACAAGATCATGAATGTAAAGCTTATAATGCCACTGTGAAATTTTAATGCTTATTTATTATTGTTATGATGAAATCTGTATAATAAGATGATGATGATAATAATAATAATAATGAATAGTCATCAGTGCCAATATGATTCTACTATTTTTCTACATATGCTTTATTGTGGCATTTTGTGTAGCTTGTGTTCTGTGTAAAGAAATGTCAATAAAATCTTTGCTTCCTTTTGTCTGTACTTTGTGTGTTCTTGATACTGAGGAAGGTCCTCAACTCCTTTTGTCCATGTCACATGGGGCAAACTTGATGACAGTGAGAAAGAGAAGTAAAATAAAATATTCTCAAGTATGAAGCAAGAGAGTAGATGAACAAGCTGAAGGACAGTGTCTGATTCACTGTCTTTTGTTTGAAGAATGCAAAACAGCCCTGACTTACTGAGTCAGTATTTATTAATTAAATGCCTGTATTTATTTATTAAATAAATGACCTGAAAGCTCCTTAACATGGAGTTCTTTTTGACCAATTAAATGAACGAGACCTTTAAACAACACAATCCCGAAGGTAGCAAATTAGTAAATGCTTGAACACTTTTTCCGGTAGGTCTTTCACTGTTTTAAGAACTAATTTCAGGAATGTAATTCATAAGTAGACTTGAGTTCCTCTGGCTCATATATTGAGGCTGTGACCTTCCTTACACCCACTGCACACTGTCCTCAGGAGGCTACAGCAAGCAGTGGGGTGAGGTTAAAGGGGTTTGCTGTTTCTTCGTGCCTCTATAGCAATGTCTGTACCAGTTAACAGAACAAGGAAAGGATATTTCTGCTTTTTGAGCAGTCCAGTGAAGAGGGACTACAGCTGTAAGTTCTGACCTTACTCTACAAATTTCCATAAAAATACATCTGTACTTAAAATTAGTCAGGGCTGTACGCCAGCAACACAAGGATTTGGTTCTCCTTACCTACTCACAAGGATATATCCATCTCTATTTGTTTAACTTTATACCCAAATATATCTACAGACTGCTGTTGGCATCAGTGGTATGATGGGATTCATCACTGAGTATCTAGCTTAGGAAATGGAAAGGATGGAAGTGAAGCAGAGCAGAATACAGTTCCAGAAGACATGTCCTGGTCCTCACTAGTGTATCTTTAAGCTATTTCAGACAATCCTCATGGAAAAAGTGGTGCTCAAAAATGTCTTCCACAGAGACTCCAAAAGACAGTGAACACATGGAGAAGCTGGTGGAAGCCCAAACACAAGCAAGGAGTGGAAAATTTAGAGGATTGCTGCCTTCATGTTGCAACCTGATTAGTAGACAACAAAGGGCTGTGGTGGTGTGGTCTGCATAGATAGGGGGGTTTTTTTATGACTCGCTTCTCAATCATATCAAATGGCAAAGGGATGAGCAGCAGGGAGGGGATAATTAGTGCATCGGTTAAATGCATTTCCCTTTTGATTAGAATTACATTCCACTCTCACAGGCAGAAAATGAATTGGCCTCACCTTAATCCCAACAAGTCATTTGTCCATCCTCAAAACATTACAGGAGTTGGCATATTTTCTGGGATTTGGCAAAATGCACCTCAAAGCAATGAGGATAAAGAGATAAGCAGATATTCTGGTCAATGTCAGGAGACACTCATTGGCTGCAGAGCCAAACCAATGCCAATTTTATAATTATAGACTCATAGAATGGGTTGGGTTGGAAGGGACCTTCACAATCACCTACTTCCAAACCCTTGCCGTGGGCAGGGACATGTCCCGCTAGACCAGGTTGCTCAAAGTCCCATGGTATCTTGTCCAAATTCGTATTTTCAGTCCATTATTTAAAAAAATGCTAAATACACCTTTTATTCTTGCAAGTCAAATTGTGGTACCATATGGTAAACTATATCCTCATCATATTGTCGTGTTGTGCTGGGGATTTCTAGTGAAGAAACGTCATGATTTGTTGTCATGACTGCCCAAGATGAAGTAGGCATTTTTCAAAAAAAATCCATGGTGCAGTTCACACCCTGGTTAGATTTTAGTTGACATTTCAGAGACACACAGGTTTCCTAGACCGATAAAATAAGATGAAAACAATACTTTGAAAGGTCTTCATTTTCCTAAAGGCAATAAGCAGATGTTACTCTGTACAGCCCAAAATGAATTCACTTTAAAGCCATTCAAACACCTGCAAGCACTGTGCATTTTGCATGGCACTAGCCTGCAGATGGCTGGGCCTTGGTCTTGTTCTTTCAGAAGTAACTTATACCTGTGTCCCTTCCCATAGTATTTATATCCCAATTGCTCTCTTACCATTGTATTTATATCCCAATTTCTCTCTCCTTTTCCTCTAACCTCTGCCTACAACACAAGCACATCCTTCTTCCTTGTCCATTACCAAAGACAGTAGCGTAATGGACAACTATAAAAGTCAGTAGGCAAATTTCAAACTGAAGAGATGGAGTTAGTGCAGATCCAAACACGTACTGACACAAATTAGGCAGTAATTAGCAAACAAATAAGCCAAACCTGGTCTGCTGGACTTGGGAGTTCACTGCTGTGCTGGAATTGAGGCCCAACTACTCAAGAAAAGAAGAAGAAGAGTGTGGGCTTGCTGCATTTCATCCTTCCAGGTGTCACTGATCAGACACTGATAGGTACAGAGTGGTGGTTTTAGCAACCTCTTCTTCAGTTCCTGAGCTCACATGGGCCTGGTCAGATTTTCATTATCATGCCCTAAAGAGATTTTTCCTTCTATTTTGAGTCAGAGAAGGTTTGAGACATAAATTCACATGTACACACGCAGAGATAACATTAGCATCTACTTAGAGCTAATTCTGCTGTAGGCCTTTGTCCAAATAGGCAGCTAATAGCTCCACACTCATACAAAATAGCACACATTTGGAGAGTCAGATGAAGCTGGGGCTGTGCTTTTCTTCCATGAAACGGCCAATAAGAACCAATACCCAAATTTGAAATGTTGTCTTTCATCATTGTTGGCTTTTCTTCCTCTCACTGCGTGTCTACTGCATTTTATATTCAAGTGCAGTCATTAATTAATCACTAATAGTGATTGTTGTTCCTGCATCTAGAATAGGCTCATCCTATAGGGGCAATGAGGGGTTACAAAACAAAGTTTATTGCAGGGACTGCAGAGAGTAATGGTGCTACTCTATAGAAATATGGGAAGTTTGCCTTGCACTGTGCAGGAGGATAGTTTAGCTCAGGAAATCCTGATGATGCTCCATCCATTTCTTAGACAGATCTGCTGATTTCTCTACCAAATTTCAAATTCTTTTGATGGACATCAAAACCCTAGAACTCTCTCATTTTAAATTGTACAGCTCTTGCCACAAGCATGCATCTTGCCAGCTTGTGTAATCCAAAGCTCCCAGAAGCTTTTTAGCTGCCGAGCTATTTCTGGATTACACTGTCTGATCTTTAATGTGGAACATACACAGCAATATCTCTCCAGTGCTGCACACTGCTGTGCTAACTGTAAGGAAGCAGCAGGCAGCTCAGAAAGAGCATCCTTAAGAAGCTTTGATAAATCATAAAAGCAACCTCTACATGGCAGGGAGACACAGCTAGTCAAAATGAAACCACCAGGAACAGTAGCAGGAGACTCTCCATGTCTGGTTCAGTCTGGGTTACATGTGAACTTCCCCAAGAGCATTTTGTGCTCCCTGGAGCTGTGATGGTGAAGCTGGCACGCTGCCCTGTCTCCTTGTGAATGGCTTTGACAAGCAAGGTCTTTGGCAGGACTAAACAGGCAGCAAATCTTTGCATCTATTCTCAACAGTAAACTTTGAATCCAGTCCAACACCTGCATGTCCACATCATTGCCTCCACAGCTGAAATGGCACTGACCACACAGGTGGGTCAGTGGGGTGGCCTTGCCAGCCCCAAACAACCTGCACAATCATTTCATAGACAACATGAAGGGTGGCCCTTGCCACTGGAAATTTTCAGGAAGGAAGACTCAGATTTTGTTACTTTTATGTTGGCTTCCCAAGCTGGAAATCACTAACAGATGCTTTTAAAAATCACAGGGGTTGTTGGTTGTACAGTCAGTGGTCAGTCATAAGAGAAGCCTGAGGAAGAGGTCTCCCTTCCCTTGCCAGGCAGCCACACGATGTCAGTGTTGGTCCATACAAGTACAATGAGCTGTGCATTTCCCTGACTGTCACTGTGCACCCCGGCAGGACTAGGACAGGCCAGTGATGGCAGAAGCAAGCCCAGGTAGGTCTCACGCTGTGCCCAAGCACAGAACCAGGCTCACAACAGGATGGTCATAAAGGCAAAGCTGTTTGTTCTTCTAATGTGCAATTTTGCACCTGGTAAATCATTTCTTTTTTTCTCTAGGCTACCATAATGTATCTCGAGGGTGTATGAGTCACTGGTTCCTTATGTTTTTCCAGTTGCAGGTGACATAAATTGGAGATTCAGACCCAGCACATGGTGTAGCACCCATAGGCTGGCTTTAGGTTTTACCTCATGACTTTCTTAGAAGTTGTCCACTGAGTTCTTACAAAGCTAATTTCTTTTACAGACTAGTCAGGACTTGCTGCTTCTCATTAGCAAAACTGTGAGCTCAGATTAGGCTCTTGTACTATCAAAAAACATGAGGGCACAGAGCCTACTGGAATTTAGCAGGAAGATTTCAACAGATCAAGCTCTTAACACAGAAATTGCCATGAGGCTTTAGTCAAATCCCACCTTTGTACTTCTTACAGGCTTTCATTAAAATGGCCAGTGAATCTTTAATATGGACATGTTCTCCAGCAGAAGGGAATACTTGTCTGACATGAGTTTGTATGAAAGCCTGAATGTATTTTTCCATTGGAGAACATGGAAATACTGATCTGGAAATGGAACATGCCTGTTACCTGACTACTTCAGGGTTGAACATCCTTAACCCTTTTAAGAAATGATGTTGAGGAGATTGTATTGAAAAGCTTAATCCATTCTACTGGTAACATGCTCAAAGCTCAGCTGAAAGCATATGCTAGATACATTCTGTAAGTCTTCTTAGGTTTCTGGATTTCCAGTGTTCTACACTTTCCTTTCTACATGACGATTCATACACAGAGAAAAGATCAGCACAGCATTAGAACAATTCTGTCGTTAATGTTATATAAATCCATGTTTTCTCTGTTGCCATATTTTTGATGGCATAAACACAAACAATAACAACAAAAAGCCAAATCACTGTTAAATACTGAATCCTCTTAAACCCCTTTAGTAGGCTGCCAGCTGTTGAAGTTGTAGTTCACAGAATCACAGAATGTCAGGGATTGGAAGGGACCTTGAAAGATCATCTAGTCCAGCATGGGCTAGTTAAGCTACAAGTTTCTATTTAGATAAATATTAGATTTTTTTTGTTTGTTTTTGTATAACAATTGTTTAAGTCTTCCAGTGTGGTTCTCTCTGGAAAAATAGATACAACAATTGAGACAGCTTTTCACTGTTCCACTGCTGCCAAGAGCCACCACCTTGGCTGTTCTCTAAGGGTATCACAGCAGCTATTTTGTCACAGGATCATAGAATAGCAGGCTGGAAGTGACCTCAAGGATCATGTGGTCCGACTTTTCTTGGCAAAAGCATGGTCTAGACAAGATGTCCCAGCACCCTGTCCAGCTGAATCTTAAAAGTGTCCAATGTATATTTATGTATCTTTTTTTTTTTTCTTTTTTTTTTTGTTAAAATGGATGGAAATACCCTGGGATCTAACAGCTACAGTAGCATTATTTTTGTGAGGGACATAGGAGAGGACTCCTTTCAGCTGATCCCACTTTCAACCAGCCTAAAATAGTGAATGCCAGAGCCTCTCCATGAAAGGCTTTCACAAGGGACTGTTTTCATTAAAAAAAAAAAAAAAAAGGAAAAGGAAAAGAGAAGTTCCAACCACGAAAAACACTCCCAAGCACACAATTCTTCTGCCCCATTTTGAGCCATACTGCAGTGCTCTTCAGTTTGTCTTGGAAGAAAGTTTCCACCACATGATAAAGGTCCCATTATGCAGAACCAAACACCCAAACATACCTCTAACTCTCTCTCCCTCTTTTGGGCAGCACTCACCAGCAACATGTGCTGAATGCTCTCCTGTCCACTGCATTTCCCATAGAATGCAAATTTCTCATGAATTCTTCAGAGGGGAACAGATTAGGTTGAGTAGAAGGTTTTTTACCATCAAGAAGTTTAACTGTTTTATTCCCATCTTCTACCACAGGTTTATTGAAAGAAGCAGATCCTAGGAGAACAAAGTTTACCTGGTGGTCCTTGGCTCTTTGAAAAGGTTGTGGTACAGCTTTATATCTGCACTGAGAAAGCTTCACTTCCCTCAGCATTTTATAGGATGTTCTTGTAGCTCCAACCAAGTACAATGTCCTCAAGGGTTGGGTGCACCGTCCTCCTTGTTCAAACTCAGATGGTAAGTGCCTAAAGTAAGATATCAGAGGCCAGGCCAAGTACAGTCCTAATGCAGAATGAAATATCTGGAGTAGGAAAAATTAATAAGGAATATTTGTAAAAAAAATAAAGACAATAAAATCTGTGTTAGAGAACACTCAGTCAAGATTCTGTCAGATATTTTTAAAGCTTCAGACACATTAATCAAAACTATTTCAGATATATCTGCAGTGCTCACCCTTCACAGAGGAAAGAAACACATTGTTAGGCTAAAGTGCTAAAAGTAAAGTAAGAACAAAAAAGCATTTGAGAGACCCTGAAAACACTCATGTCAGTCACAATGTTTTAACCATCTGATTAATCTTCACTGGGGTAATTTTGAAGCAATATTCCTATTAGACAAGAGTGCTTACAGGTTTTGTAGTTTAAAGGCTTTTAAGAGAAATTCTTTGATGATTTCTCAATCAGTGAAAATATTGACCCCTCTTTCAACCAGACAAAATGGAAAAGTGGAATCAATTAAACACATCCTCTGATTGACAATGTATGCAGGAGAGGTTTGCAATCAATCCTGAAGGAGTCGTCTGCTGGTGAAGAAGTATCAATGCTCCACTTCTCTCAGGGTAAAAGTGTTTCAATATTCTCTCACCTATTCTATAGACTCTATTCTTGAGGAAATGAGGCTTGTACAGTCCTGCTAAACAGTTCAGCTGGAGTCCAGGTTCATCTAAATTTGATGGGGCGACAGAACTCACTAAGGTATTAAGTTCTCCCTCCTTCTGAGAGCAGAATAACCCATCAGAAAAAATATAAATACTAAAGTGCAAACTTTGTCTTTATTAGGTAATCTAATCTGCTCATTTCATTTTTAACAGCAGAGTAACACAGCATTAATAAAGAGTTAAGTTTATAATAATTAGTTATTGCTTTGGAAATTAATGCCTAACATTAAGATATCTAAGCTTATTGAATAGTTCTTGAGGTTTTAAGTGATGAACTCTCCTCTTTTTCCCCTTAAATTTAAAAAACACATCTAGCCTGTTTTGCTAGTAACAAGGCAATATTTTTTTTCCCTCTGAGCACTAAACCAACCTTAACCTTCACTATATATATGGAGGGGGTCAAAATCTCATGATGCTATAAAGTTACATGTCATGAGGAAAGATAGAAAAGGTAAGAGGTAAAGGCAAAAGATGAGCTCCAAAATTTCTTTTAGACTGATGTTCTATATTGCTGTATTCAGTTTGGCTCACAAATGACTGGTTCTCAACTCTGCAGTAAAGAAAAAGGCTGGAAAATCCACCAAAGATCTTGTTCATTCACTTCATCTTCACCAGTGACAGAGGTGGATAACGTCCCCACTGATCAGCGTGTCACATGCACTTTGTGGTGTTATAAACAACCACAACAAATGCAAATAGGAGAAAAATTATTCCTAGGGTACTGGTCCCTGCAGGGCACACACTCTCTTCACTGCAGTAGCTGTGTCTTTCTCAATACAAATGTTTACTTTGAGTTGGAAAAACTGATGGAAACCAAATCCTCCTGTTACACCTCGTACTGTCACCACAGGCAGGCCAGTACCATCAGCCACGTATTTGTGTTTCTTAGCCTGATCTACTGCCCCTGCCCACTAAGCTGAGAAGGTTTTGTCCTGAAGCCAAAGCAGAGCTAAGCGACAAAAGCCACTCTTGCATTGTTATTTGGTTGCCATAAAACTGTAACTGATGGCTTTTGACAAAGGTCCTGCATCTGTTAAAGCTCTCAGATGCAGAAGACGCCAGATAAGCTCATAGCATGGGCACTGTAGCACTGGGATAAATGGGCAATTAGTTCAGCTTTCCTGACCATTACTTCCCACAATATTGTGGCATGATGAACAGCAAGTTTTTATGCTTGACAATAGTGAGGGTTTGTGACATAGCTATCTGGGACTCATCCCAAATGAAATGTTATTTGGAGGAGGATTGTAAGTTGTTCAGTGCTAGATCTAAATTATATCGCATGCTTGCTTCAGCAGAGCAGAATACAACTCTACCTCACTTGCATCTGCTCCTCTGGCCAGGAAGCAGAGTTATTTTATCTTGTCCCTGCTGCTACAAGAGCCATGTAATAATTACAGTACCTGGTCTGTTCAACAGTCCCAGCTGGTCCTGGTCCTCACGCTGTCAGGCTCTCTGCAGACCTACCTTTGGATACAATGGGGAGTTTGTAAGTCAGGCAGTGTCTGAGGACACACAAGATGTGACCAGGAAGCCAAACAGACCCCAAACACTTGTCCAGTTCCACAGGTCCTCTCATCCTCATTCAATATATGAGTCCATTGAGGATTCATATATTACGGGTAGTTGATCAAAACCTCATGGTTTCTCATGGTTCATACATGCTCGAAAGAACAATTGCAATGATTCTGGCAAAAGAAAAAGGAAGGGAAGGGGAGGGGAGCAGATAACCAAGGAAGATATATTCTACTCTGTGGATATCACATAAAATAGTCCGGAAGGATGGATGTATAAAATATTCTTTTTTGAATGCTCAAGCTGGAGGAAGAAGAGCAGGTTTCATAGTGGCATTATGTTCTCCTTTTCCTGTAGGAACAGAAAGACAGTGGGTGGGAGGCAGCTAACCTTCTGTAGCATTTTCTGGCATGCTCCAGAGAAGCAGATAAGAGCTGCTCACAGAATGCTGTAACTGTATGTTCTCGATGCATGTCTTCACAGTACAGAAGTGAGTCTGGAGGCAAAGAAGTATTTTGGATAGATATAAATGCATTTGTTGCGCCTGGTTATTATGCAATGTTCAGAGAATTAAGAATAAAGATAGAGGAGCTTGCAAATCTGAGATGGAACTCAACAGAGGTCAACAAAAACCCAAGACAAAATAACACAGCAATTACTTAAAGACAGAGAAAAGTTCATTGATCTTATCTGTCATACAAGGCACTAGTGAAACCTCATCTGAAACTGAATGTACAGTGCTGGACACTTCTGTCCAAATAGTATTCAAAAATGATTAATTAAAATAAGGAGATTAAAGAACATATAAGAAGACTGATATGAAAACAGAGAAAGAAAACCTTTCAAGACCTAAAAACCTTGAGTTTATTCTTTAAAAAAAAAAAAAATCACAGTAAAAGGGACAGGAATGCTGCCTATAAACACTACAGAGGTAACACTTAGGGTGAAGAAGAGCTATTTTTCCGTGAAGGAAAAGTGATAGAACACAAAAAAGAAACTCTGATGAACTATGATTGTAGTTTGGCTGAATATAAAAGACTTCCAGCTCCCAAGCACTATGGTCTGAAACAGCCTTACAGTGAGAGCAAAGGGAAGCAGAAGCTGAGCTTGCCCCAGGGTATTGGTCAGTGATATGAAGTTCCAGCACATTATTTTCTGCAATAACAGTGAGCTGAGCTCTGCAAATACAGAAATCCCTTTCAATCAAATAGCATACTCCTGAATAGACCTGTGTCTCCAAATCACAACTTGATTCTCATCATGTCTCAGAGCAGTAAACTCTTCTCCATTTAGCAAATCTTTTTCAGATGTTAAAAAAAAGATCAAGAATAGGGAAAAGAGTGAGAGTGGAAGCTAATATTGACTATTTACAAAAACGGTCATGAGTGAAGAAGAAAGAATAGAAACATTCACAGTTGGCAAACTGTGCTGCCAGCTCTCTTCTTCCTCAGGCCAACACCAAACTCAGCAACATCCCCTCAGCATAACTTCATCTTTTGTTCTTTTATTCTTCATCTGTTTGCTTTTCTCCATCTCAAATCAGCCAAGGGGGAACACAGCACTGAGAGAGAGCTCAGCAAGCACCCCCAACAGGAACTCTCTTCAAACTGATCAGCTCCTTGTTGCTTCTCCCAAAGTGCTCAGTTCCTGGTTGATATATCTCTAGCCTTGCCCATCACCCCAACCACAATCACCTGGGGGCAGTTGGGGCCTCACACAGGTGGGCCAGGTTCTGCCTCTGGGGCCTTGGGGAACCACTTGGGGAACAAAACATGTTGCTGGGTTGCAACTCATCCATAGGTCAACCCCAACTCAGGGCCCACAGCCCAGGCCCCAGCACTTCACAAACAACAAATTTCACAAATAAGTTGAAAAGTAAGAGTCTCATCTGGAATATTGTGTCCAGTTCTGGGCCCCTCAGTTCAAGAAGGCCAGGGAACTGCTTGAGAGAGTCCAGCACAGAGCCACTAGGATGATGAAGGGAGTGGAGCATCTCTCTTATGAGGAAAGGCTGAGGGAGCTGGGTCTCTTTAGCGTCGAGAAAAGGAGACTGAGGGGTGACCTCATTAATGTCTATAAATATGTAAAGGACAAGTGTCGGGAGGATGGAGCCAGGCTCTTCTCAGTGACATCCAGTGATAGGACAAGGGGCAACAGGTGCAAGCTGGAACATAGGAGGTTCCACATAAATATGAGAAAAAACTTTTTCACAGTGAGGGTGACAGGCACTGGAACAGGCTGCCCAGGGAGGTTGTGGAGTCTCCTTCTCTGGAGACATTCAAAACCCACCTGGACGCCTTCCTGTGTGACCTGATCTAGGGGATCCTCCATCAGGGGGATTAGACTAGATGATCTTTTGAGGTCCCTTCTAATCCCTAACTTTCTGTGATTCTGTGATTCACTTAAAGATAAAAGTAGGATTATTTCTGGAAATATAGTCATCGCTTAATATTGAAAAATATATTAATTATTTAACTTAAGACCTGTCTTCAAGTAATTATTTCAAAACCAAAGTTTCATTTGCCTTAAAAAAAAAAAAAATCCAGAAACTTACATCATTTAAATATCTTAAAAAGAAATAAATTATTTATGCTGCTGTTTTTCAGAGCACCTCGTATCAGGGCAGGAAAGCTGTGAAAGTGAGGTGCTGACTTGAAATATTCCTAATCTTTTCCCACTAAGAATAATTTCCATCTACAGTCATTTGAAGTCAGAATAGTTCAGTACAGTATACAAAGAAGAAAATTAAAATATTTGCTAAAAATGTGTACATGCCTGCAAGGTACCATGGCTATTGATCTGTCACTGAATGTGGACACCCTGGACCTTCAAGCTTCAATCTTTATCTCATGATCTGAAAGTCTAACTTCCCTTTTGAATCAATCACCAATGAGGATACGTAATTTGCTGCCCAGCCATGGATGCAATACCATTAAAATCAGTCTCAAAGAGCTGAGTTTTGGACTCATTGACAAATATGCCCATAAGGAACCACTGGGACTCTACAGTGAATATTGAACCAGCAGCAGAAATTCACCTGCTGCTGCAATGCATTGTGTCCTAATTTCATCCACCCTTGGACCATTGTGTTAAACACTGCAACTTAACAAAGTTACAAAGAATAACTGGTGCTTTCTGCCCTTGGGTCTCTGCAGTTTCAAAATATGGCCAAAAGGTAATGGGGAACGTTCAGAAATGGAACAATCTAGGCAGGAGAAAACTGTCAGCTTTCATGGGCTAGACGTGCAATTGAATTACCTTCTTGAGTTTGATTTCACTTCACGGGGACCAAAACAGGATGCAATCTGTAGTCATTGAGAGAAAAGCCTCATCAGCACAATGAAATGGGAAAATAACCCTGAAAATAGAGCTGAGGTAAAAGCCCTTCCACTCCTGCTTATCCTTCCAAATGGCTGAGGGTGAGAAAGAACATGTTGCTAACTGTGTAATGAGGCACAGATTGAAAATTGCTTAAAAGCCTGTGCACAATAACAGGGAAGATTTTACCCAGTGGCACTCTGCAAAAATTATTGTAATTGCACTTTTTAGTTATTACCAACTTGGTCTCCAGGACCTCGGTAAGTGCCATTAGACATCTGCTGTGGGACTATTCTCAGCAAGGAAAGAAGCCGCCAAGTCCTTAAAAAAATATAAATAAGTGGGGAGCACACATTGTGATTTTTCCTGTTGATATGCCTCACAAATAACATCATGCAGATTTGGGGGTTTTTTTTGTAAACTTAAGTACTATTACTGGAGTAGGCTGGCGTATACTATTTGCTGTAATGAGTGCTTTCCAGGTGAGTTTGATAGTATTTATTCTACTCATTTTAATACTTATCTGAATATCTGAATAAGGTGAATTTCCTAAACAATCCAAGAAAGGTGCGTTGTAACTTGATTAACTAGACTCCTCACTTTCTGAATTTAGTAAATCCTATTTGCTTTCCTTCTGTAACCATTCTGCAGGGTTACTTTAGTAAAAAGAAGGGAAAATAGAGAGAAAAGAGATTGAATTGAGAAAAGAATGTATAGATTTAAAGACAAAGTCATTCTCTGTTCCAACAGTTAGGAATTAGGTGTCCAGCTCCAGGTGTGGTGTTCACAATACTGAGCTTGCACTAGGGTTTCAGGTGCTGATTTCACCTGTATTTTGTAGAATTGTTGTGGGTTATCCCTGGTAGGCAGCTAAGCACCACACAGATACTCACTCACCTCCCCCCTCTCACCCACAATAGAACAAGGGAAAAGGAAAGGAAGAGGAAAAGCAAGAAAACTTGTGGGTCGAGATAAAAATTGTTTAATAAGCGAAGGAGAAGTAGAAGAAAAGAAAAAGAAAACAAAATGAGACAAATGATACAAAGGTGGTCATTCACCACCTCCCGGGGTAGACTGATGCCCAACTGGTTCCTGAGCAGGAGATAACTAACTTCCCTGAACCTCCCTTTTTTGTTGCTGAGCATGACATTATATGGCATGGAATATCCCTTAGGTTAGGTCAGGACATCTGCCTGGTTTTATCCCTCCTAACCTTTTCTCACCACCATTGTATTCAGTGTGGAGAAATAGAGAAGGCCTTGATGCTGTGCAAACGCTGTTCAGTAATAGTTCAAGCATGAGTGTGTTACCAGCATTTCTTTTATCAAAAATGTAAAGCATAGAGCCATATGAGCTGCTATGAAGAAAATAAACTCCATCCCTGTACAAAAAGAGATTGCTCAGAGGGGCCAGACCTGAGCCCTAAGCCCTCTTTCACTGCAGATCTCCCATATCCCAAGGGAGAATCTTAAAGGTATCCAAGTCTCAGCAAAGCCTGGGTAGAGAATCTAACATCTTTCCCGTGGAGGAATCTGGACTACTGCAGACATGGGAATGCCAAATGTGTGGCTTCAGAAGGAAAACAGCCATGAAAAAACACAGGCTCATAATGAGGACAGTCAGCTGGGCTGGGAGAATCCTGTTTTCATCTCTACTCTTGGATTATTTCAGATTGGAAGCCAATGCTTGTTTAGCAGAATTAGTGAAGGCTACATGTACACTATGAAATTAAATGTACTTAGGCTGATACTACTGGCATGGGGTGGTCAATATCTATGCTATTAAACTGTCCTGCCTTCCAAAACAGGATAGTTACATCTAATGTGCCTCTTGGAAATGGTCTGTGGCCCACATTGACTGGTTAAGTGCCTGGGAATCGTCTGGAGAGTGCTAATTGGTCCTGACAAAAACTGTGCCAGACACTATTTTAACAAATCAGCAGTATAACACAGCAAGTTTCTGTCACTGCCTAATTAGAATATAGACAGAGTCAAATGGCCCACCAAGCAGATGTATATTTACACACCGGTGGCCCAATTATTTGCTATAGCTCTTTAGCATTGCCAAGTATCTGGGGCAACCAAGAGTCATCCTGCCCTATATGGACCCAACAGTCCTTAGAGTTTAAATGGTTTATCAGACCAGCACTGAGAAAAGGCAAGAATCTTCCTTTGCAGATCTTCCCTTAGAAAGAAAGATCTTCCCTTGTAGAAAATGCAGAGCTGGTATGGCAGGAGGACAGGGAAGGATTCATCCTTCAAAGGAGTCTTGTTCCTTCCTCATGTACACTCCACTGACTGCCCAGGTAAGGCAACAAGGTAGGGCAACAACAAAGAATTGCACAATGATTCTTGCAGGAAACTTTGCTTCACTCCCCTCCACTATATATTGTGAGTGTTCTCACATATCATTAAAACCAGGACACTACATAGAGCAAGCTAACTTAAACCCTCTCACAAAAGTAGGTCCCCAGCCTCCTGCTTATTACTTGTGTTTTTTGTTGGTTTTTTTTTTTTTTTCCAGGAGGCCTTACCTGGAAATCAGACACAGAGATGCTCTTCTCCATCCTTTGAAACTTGGTAAGACAAAAGGCAGAGCCTTGAAAGCAGAGGTAACTGCAGGAGAGCAGGCAGCTATTAACTTGCAAAGCAACCCTCTTGGGCTGTTTCCTGTGCTTTCTCTCCTCACTTTCCCCCTGATCAAAGAGAAGTCTCCACGGTCTGCATAATACATGAAGCCCGGATAGCTCACAGCGTGCTCTGGCTCAGAGAGCTCCTGAGTGTGCACGGAGACTTTGATGTCTGCATGCTCTGAATGGCCCTAATGGGGCTGCTCTTCCCCTGTTTGCCCCTGCATCCCTCAAACCACGAGGAACAGAACTGAAGAATTACAGTTTCCTTACTCCTTTCACTAGGATGTTTTGGGGCTTGTTTCTTCTGAAAGAAACCACCTCAACTGAGGCTATCTGGTGCCTAATGAAGCAAGCGGAGAACAAGATTCTCATCAACATGTTGAGGGATGAGAGGAGGAGGAAAACTTGTTTCATGGCACCAGTGGAGATGGGTAAATACAGGGCAGTATCTCAGAGTGGAACAAAATCATCCCTTAGCACTGCATGAAGGAAAGGGATTAGCTCTCGGTGCTGAAGCCTTGCTTTATGGTGGGCTTCTGCATGCTTTGAAGCACAAGCCTAAGAAATTGAAAAGGAAACAATCCTTAATCCTGCTTTTTCTATGATTTAGTGATAAAGTCCAATCCAGTTTGTTGTAAGTAGCTGAGCTGGTTCTGAGGAGCCAGGCTATTTCCTGAGGTACAAGGCATGGCTTACATAAAGAGATCGACACTGTCCACTGGGGTGAGGGGAGGAGTAGGCAGGGGTGTGGGGGAGATGTTTGGATGATCTTTGTAGAGGGCTGCCTTCTTTATTTTCACCCTTGGTATTGTTCCTATTTATTTGCCGTATGATTCAGGGAGCGGGGGATAGAAAAGAAAGAAGAAATATGAGGAAGGAAAGGTTTTTTTATATTTTTACCAAGACATTCTGAAAGTCCATTGAACAGGTGCATCTTTTTACTTCCCATTATGTAAACATTTCCTTTAGAAAAACAAAATAATCTGCTGTTCCCATCCTGTCAATATGAACGATGTAGACTTAATTACATATGTCCCATACTGCTAAAAAAAGCCCATCTACTTATTTTCTGCATGGCTGCTGAGCACACATAAGATCTTAAAAGCATCATGCCAGTGAATTTCAAGGCCTAGCTCAATGAGGAAAGCTAACTGCAAAAGAACAGACAGCTATAAAACAATTAAAATTGTGTTTAAACACCATCAACAATAATTGGTATTTTTAAATCAAGAAGCTTTTACCGCTCCACCTTGTGATGTGAAAGGAAAAGCCACTAGATGAGATGCATCCCATGGTTACTCCACTGATAAATCTGCAGTCCTACTGATGGCACTAGCCTTACATTATTCATTCTAGAGAGAGGCATATTCAAGATGACTAACTAAAAAATAAGTTTGAATTGGTTAAATAATACCACCTTTGTTAGTAATGTCTATCAGCATTTTAAAATACAAATTGAAAAGGGAGGAACTAAATACATGGTACCTTACCTGCATTCAGAAATAAAAGAAAAGGTTTAGATATAAACCATAAATATGAACATCCTACATTTTCACATTTTGGCAAATGATCTTTATTTTTTAAGAAACCAACACAATTATCTGCTTGTTCTTATTTTATAATTTGCAAGGATCTTGGATCAAGATTTCTTTCATAAGCAGGAAGCAAAGCATTTCAAAATTTCCAAAGTACTGAGTACCCAATAACCTGCCTCAATGTAATATGTAATTTATGGAGTCACTAAATAGCCTAAAATGAAGTGAAGAAGGGACTTTTTACATAGTTTCACATTTCCATGTTTATTGCTACCAGGAAACTAGTCCAGTCTCTTTACAGGTTTATGATATTGCAAATATTAATTCAATATCCTTCTCCAAAGATGCTATTCGTTTCCATCCTTGATGTCACCCTATCTATAGTCCTAATTTCTCAATCCCCCCCCCTCCCCCACCTTGTACCTCATTTCTAGCTATATGTGAATCTCAGTGAACCCAAAAGTTCAAGTGGAGCATCTCATATTCCAGAGAGCTACAGCTTGGAATAAACCCTTTCACTCTTTGCATCCCTTATGCCAAGACAACCATTTTACTTTGCAGAGTGGGGGCAACAGGTCACTGCTTATCTGTGTCCCCTATGACAGGCAGCTGGACAAGGCTCTTTTCTCTCTCCTCCATTGCTTCTTTGCCCTTCTCCTGAAGTTGTTCCTGTCCTGGAAGTCTCTCTAAGATGGTTTCTTATTTTTCTAAAAATTGCTTTAAGGCAACCTGCCTAACCTTTATAGAACCTGTTCCTTACCATTTGCTAGGTCACAGCTAAATATAAATAATCAATTGCAGCTCTGTAAGAAGCATATATGTCATCATAAGTAGCTTCAGGAAATCAAGAGCAGGACTCTCAAAAAGAGTGCAAATACAGCAATGGATGTTCATTATTATTTTCCTGAAAATTCCCCCCGCAGGGATGGTGAAACCAATAGTGGTGCATCATCAATTAATTAGATTTGTCATTTGTCAAGACCAGTAAGAGGCATCCTGGACTTCTGTTTTGTCTCGGGAATGGGAGTCACCCTGAGAATGAACAGTCATTACTACTTTTACTGCTTTGATGAATTTACTAACCAGCCTGCTTTAGGATGAGGGCTCAGTTGTACTGAATGAAGTGTGCACTGTCTGAGAGGCTGTCATCTAGGCACCTGTGAAATAAGTACGTGAGATGGACCTTAAAAGTTGAGATATGTATACCAGGACATACCTTAAATAAAACAAACAAACAAACAAACAAAAAAAGCAAGCAAAACAAACTCCATTAGATGTTAATTTCTTCCCTTCTTCTGTAAAAGAATAAAGAAGAAAAGAGGAGGGGATGGGGAAGAGGGTGCTTGCAATGGAGATTGAGTTTGCTGATAAAAGCTTGTTTTTTTAGTGAGTCAGCCAAAGACCTGAAATGAAGAATCGAAATATGTCAATACAGTAGGTGGGCTGGTGCTGTGGATGTTCTATTTCCTGAGAGACTGGGGAAATCTTTAAAAAACAAATAATTTCAAGAAAGATGTTGACCAGATTGTTGTGGTGGTGGTGTTTTGTTTTGGGTCTTTTTGTTGCTTGTTTGTTTATTGTGGTGGGCTACAGAATTCTCGTTAATTAAAATGAATGAGTGAATATTGCAGAGGAAAACTTGCTAAAGACTGAAAGGAAGTAGCTCTGGAAATCAGATTTAATAGAATCATAGAAGGGTTTGGGTTGAAGGGGAACGTACATATCATCTAGTCCAACTCCTTTGCCATGGGCAGGGACATCTTTCTCTAGATCAGGTTGCTCAAAGCCCCATCAAACCTGGCCTTGTACATTTCCAATGATGGGGCATCTACAGCTTCTTTGGATAACTTGTTCCAATGTCTCATCACCCTCAAATCTAAGAATTTCTTCCTTATATCTAATTGAAATCTACCCTCTTTCAGTTTTAAACCATTTTCTGTTGTCCTGTCACTACAGGCTCTGCTAAAAAGACTCTCTCTGTCTTATAAACCTGAAAAAAAAAACACAGAACAAACTGAAAACCAAACTGAAATGCTGTTAGCTATTAAGAGCATCATCCAGATGTTCCTTGAACACTGACAGGCTTGGTGATGTGATCACTTCCCTGGGGAGCCTGTTCCAGTGACCGAGCACCCTCCCAGTGATGAACTTTTCCCTAATGTCCAATCCTAACTTCCCCTATGCAGCTTCATTCCATTCCTTCACATCCTATCCCTGATCACCAGAGAGAGGAGATCAGCACCTCCTCCTCCACTGCCCACCTTGAGGAAGTTGTAGACTGTGATGAGGTCCCCCCTCAGCCTTCTCTTCTCCAAGCTGAATAATCTAAGTGACCTCAGCTGCTCCTCCTAAGTCTTGCCCTTGATGCCTTTCATCATCTTGGTCACACCCCTCTGGACATACTATAATAGTTTGATGTCCTTCTTCTTTTGAGGTGTCCAAACCTGCACACAGCACCTGAGGTGGGGCTGCAGCAGTGCAGTGTAGAGTGGGACAGTCACCTCCCTCAGCTGGCTACTCATGCTGAGCTTGATGAACACCAGGACATGGTTGGTCCTTTTGTCTGCCAGGGTGCACAGTTAATTCATACTCAACTTGTCATCAATCCAAAACCCCAGATCTCTTTCTGTGAGGCTGCTCTCCAGCCTCTAGTCCAGAAATTATTTATCTTTTCTGTCATATGTATCATTAAATGACATTATCACATCAATATCTTCTCCGTTTTGTACATGGAAAATATGCAGAAAAGGACAGTGAAGAATTTTTCTCATAAAGAAGTTTTCTCATAGTTATACATGAAAATAGAACCATTGACAAACTCTTGACATACAGCATGCATTAAGCCTTTGACCTAATCCCTAGTCTAATCAAATATGTCCTAGTGTCTTCTTTTCAAAGGACAAAAAAATCTGCAATTCAACTGAGACCTGTATACTGCATAAAAATGCCCTTTCACTGCATATTTCACTAAAATATGAAATATATTTTCAGGTCGGTGTCAGTGCTGTGAAAAGTCAAATACAATTTTTTTTTCTTTTAGAAGGCTTTAAAATATTATCACAACAAAACTGTTATTTAATTGACATTCTCTCAACTGTCACTCAGACAAACAGAAGGATTAAAACATCAATTAAATGGTGATTATGACACTGTGCTACTTCACAGAATCTGAAATTAAATGCTTAACAATGAACTTTTGTGGAAGGAGCTGCTGAGGAACTATTTGGGGAAGCTGTCCTGAGTTTAATATCTGAAAATCTCATTTTTGAAATAATGTTTTCTGTATATTTTATGAAGAAAATGAATGCTTTTCTTCTGTATGTGAGAGTACATGTATACCAACGAAGTATGGTATATTAATAAAACAAGCACAAGACCTATTTTTTCTCTAAGCCATCTATGCAAATTCAGTCTCTAGTCCATCAGCATCTGTCTCCAGAAGATGAAGATAGATGCTCATCTATGCAGCTCAGGCCATCCCCTAAGAACTAAGTGTAGCTCCTGAGGACAGTGAAGATTGTGAATGTCCATTACAGTTTAAAGTATGAATCCTTTACTCAGTATACATAAATGTGTGCTTTCGTAGTCAATGTCAATCCAAAATAGAGACTCTCCTGCTGCAAGGCAAGCTCTTCAGAAACCCAGGAAACAGAATCACCAGTCATATCCAAAATTTGCTGTGGATAACCTTAAGAGCTAAAAATAGGAAGGGTGGGGGGAGGTTTCATATTTGGGTGAGCTTCAAGGCATTTATCAAAATTTTCACTATTGACTCCCTCCTATGGGGGATGATCCAATCACATGTTAAATTTTGTGCCATTACAGTCACCTGGTACCTTTTGATGAAGCCCATTGGAAATAACAGATTTTCAGCACTTTCATCAGGAAACCTCAGCTAAAGCAGCATTTTGCCAAGGTGATAACTCCTGTAGGCAATAAACTTAAAGTCTTCATGGCTTTCTGGGGCAGGACTGTCTTTGGCTGGCTCCTCATGGTAGGTTCCACACCAGGACAGTAGTCTGGTCTTTCTCCTTTGCTGGTGTGAGGAGCAGCTGGTTCAGTGCTCTGGCTTTCAGTGATTAGGTTACTAGTGTCCCTTCACCTATCATTGTTCCTTTGATCCTTGCAAGGTCCTTGTGTTTAATTTGCTTAACCTTTAGGCAGATCACTTAACAATATCAATGAAAACTTTGAAGAGAGCACATATTATGTTGCTACACAGCTGTCAGCCCAGGCTTGGGTCTCAGGTAGCATCATATTGTTACCAAATTGCACTCCTGGCTATGCCACTTGCTTGCTGCATATTCTTAAACAACTTCTTAAGTTATTTTAGTGTCTGCTCTCAATTGATAAAACATCATGAATACCAATGCGTGCAGCTGTCATAATGAAGAATGAAGTAGTTCAGTTTATAATCCATTTCTAATGTGTAAACATAAGTATTAAGGTAAATTTCTAATGTTTTGAAGACTTCAGCACTGTGTTTTCATCGAGATTGCCTCTACTTTAATGTCTCAGCAGCTTTCTGGATTCCAAGATTGCATTGTGCTGCTTGTGCTATTTCTGTGCTACAATAAAAGAAGCCAGTTGCAGTTTCTCCAGAATTTTACATCAACTTCTGTTCACATTTGATAAGCACTCTCTCATAATGTGTATTTTGTGTACTGCATGGGTGACTGGAGGTATGGCAACTTTTTTCTTGCTGGAACAAAACAAGAGTGTTCTGAGATGTGCATACGATAAAGAAGGGGTGCTGCCTGCAAGGTCTTCCAGGTTTTCACTCCATCCACATTGTGTTTGATAACAGTGAGAAGAGAAAACATTTGTCAGTCTTTGTCTCAATTTTCTTTGAAATGAAACATTACCTTGGACTTGATAATTTTATAAGAAGAAATATGCCTTAGGGTAGAGTCAATGACTATAACATCCTAAAAGTCTAGTGAGAAGATCCAATTCTTAGAACATCTGTAAGTCTAAAACAGTCAGAAGAATAAACAGTCAGTGAGGGGGATGATGGGCTCAGGAGGAGAGCATCTAGTCCTGTGATTCCCGTAGGGATTTCAATGGCATAAATAAATAAATGAGTCTACTCTGCTACAGCAGATCCTCCCTAAGGGAATGATCAACCCCTTGGAACTATAAAGGAATGTATGGTTGGTTTTTCTTTTAACCTACCAACACAATTCAAGTGTTAGGTACTGTGTTTCCATAGCAACACAAATTTACTTAACGAGACAGTTTGCACAAAAGGAGGCTAAGGGCTCCCTGAGTACGCTGACGTAGATCACGGCATGAAACATCCAGCACCTAGTATGCAAGGATTGGGTAAATATGGATGAAAAAGCTATATTTCTTCCTCATGTTGCTTCAGGTCAGTTAAGCTATGATTTCAGGTAAGTTAACCCATGATTTCCCCAGGTATTTAGGATTTAGACCATTCTAGGACCCTAGATGTCAACAGTGCTGCATGAGGTTATGCACCGTGCACAGTGATGAATGGGGAATAAATCCTCCTGAAGGGCTTGAGGAGCTGTAAGTGGGAGTACTACCAGCACTCTATGGTCTACTGTTGGATTTAGCCAAACCATCCTTACAGGCACACAAACACACACTCATATGGACACGTACATACACACTCATGTGAGCAACACAGAGCACAAAGCACAGACATGAGACAAAGAGGTTAAGAGAAAAATGGGCTGGTTAGTGCTGAAACCTGTCATGCCACATGGAGCTTGTGATAGGGCAAGAGACAATGGGTATAAGCTGGAGCAGAGGAGGTTCCACATAAATATGAGAAGAAACTTCTTCCCAGTGAGGGTAACAGACACTGGAACAGGCTGCCCAGGGAGGTTGTGGAGTCTCCTTCTCTGGAGACATTTAAAGCCCACCTGGACATGTTCCTGTGTGACCTGATCTAGCTGATCCTGCTCCAGCGTGGGGATTGGACTAGATGATCTTTCAAGGTCCCTTCCAATCCCTAACATTCTGTGATTCTGTGATTTTTAGAAGGGGCTGTAACCAAGCACAGACAACCAGGCTCCCATGTAATTTGGGTTCATTCTCCTTTTCCAGAACATTTTTGGTTGTTTCCCAGATGACAGTAGTTGCTCTCTAGCAAACCAGGATCCCACAGCACACAAAAGTCTGAAAGTAAGCAAGGACTTCAGCTGATATCTGAAAACATACAGGCTGGAGAATTTAAGGAAAATAATTTGCTCACCTAAATCAGCCTTTGCCTGTGGAAAGAGAAATAATTATCATGCTCAACTGAGCATAAATGATTGAAACATGTTAAATTCTAATACTTTCTGATGACTGTATCACAAATAATGTCCCGTAATGCCATACAATAAATTCATGTCAACAAGTTTCGCCTGCCTTCTGCTCGTGGAATTCAAGCCTCTTGATCAACATAGAACAGAGGGGTCCCTTGCTGAAATCATCCCTAAATCTATCTACATGGAATCCCTGTTTCCCTTGACTGTTTTTCTTAAAAAAATAAATCACTGTTTCTCATGTTTTCAAGGCTGTGAGTGACTGTGAAGAAGGAGAAACTCACAAACATTATCAAGAATTGGAATTTTAGAATGCCCTGACTTCTCATCTTATCTATTTTAAAAGTTAAGTACTCAACATGAGAAACTGATATTTGTTATTTTTGTTGCTGGTAATGCTTAGCAAAAGAGCTCTGATTATATGCAGAAAAATTCCTATTTGATCTGATTTCAGTGTGGTAGCATGAATGAGTGGTAAATATGTGGATAAGACAAACTATTAAAATGAAAGTCATGTTTTCAACACATAAAAGCAAAAAATCAACAAGTTTTCCCCTAAAGCAAGTCAACCTTTCCTTTTCATGAGTCACTCACCATTCTTCTCAGTTATCCATACCATGCATAAACCAAAAACCAGTAGTAGGGACCTGTTATTCCATACACTAAGCAACACATGACCAGTTCCCACTGAATCAATGCCCTTGACTTTAAAACCATCATTATGCTTGTCATGAAGAGAAATGTTTGATTGTACTCTTGAGTGACTCTGGTGAATTGGATGGAGGAGGTGACTGTTGTAATGCTGATAAAGTATTTTCTTATCATGGATATCTTCAGTTGTTTTCCATTGAACTGACAGACATTATGTCTGCTTTCTCTTCTCTTTCCCACTGACAACCCATTTTTTACCTAAGGGTATTTTCCAGGGTACAAGATGGGAACAGGTAGCAATCAGAGAAGGTGTCTCTTCCTAAGGATCTGGGTCTGAAGACATGGAAGGAAAGAAGAGACATGAAGCCCTGTCTGAGTCTTTGATTATCTTTCCTTTCCTATTTTTCACTGGGTCTTCCTTCCTTTCCACTGGCTTGCTGAATTTTCAGCAGCTTGATTTTCCTTTCTAAATGAATTATAATGAGTGCTGGGTCTTCTGGTAACAACTGGCCCAATTCTGTCGACAACATGAGTCTAAATCTGTAATTGCATTAATGGTGTCCTTTTCTTTGCTCACAATATGCTCTTTCCTTAGTTTTAAATAAAAAATGCTCTCTGGAATTTCTTTCTTCTTAAACTTTATGTATTCATTGCTCCTTCTCTCTCTTTCACCCATGGCTGAATAATTATAATTCCTCCTTTCTCTGTGATTGGTTTGTGATTCTGAGAAGCTTCCAGTCCTTCTACAGAATTTCAGCTCAGCAAGGGATGTGTTGAAGGGTGTTGCCATCATCTCAGTACTGCTCACACCTTTTTGTAGGTACAGGTCTCTGCCCTTGCTGTCTCTATTTTAACTGTCCATCATGGTTACCTCTTCCTTTCAAAAGCAGGTTGCAAGTCTATCTTTGTAGAGTCCTCTAATATGGCCCTAGTAAATTAAACCACAGTGTCTTACCTTGTTTAATTATATTCCCATTTGCTATAATTTTTTTTTTTTGTGATTTCAGTGACAGCAGACCATGCTCTGAGATGCCATTTCCACTCAGGTAAGTGGAAAATAGATTCTACCTAGGACTTCATACAGGCAGCATAATGTGATTGTGATTGGGGTTTTTTCCTGTTAATGTGCTTTGGCTTCAATTTCCCTATATCAACAACTTTCTTTGAGGAAGTCATTTGTTCTTGGTCATCTCTTTTTCCCACATCTTCCTTTTCTTCCTCCCCATCTTTCATCTTGTACTATCTTAGGACTCAAGGAATAAAGAGTGTCCTTTACTCTCCTGGCACAGTGTTCTAGGAGAGATGTGTAGGTTTGAATTGTGTGATGTTGTTGTAAATGCATGTATGTATATACACTGTACTGTACATCCTGTACTGTTCTGGAAGAAAAGATTGGAAAGAATATAAAGACAGGAAAATGACAGATATAAACAGCTAATTTTGGTTTACACGGACATTTTGAAGATATTTTGGTCTGAAACCATCACTAGTCTGTAACAGGGTAAAAAAAGCACTGAGACTAAAGACTATGGTCTTTTGCTGCATTCCTGATCCATATCAGCTCATGCTGCTACCATCCATTAAGTTCTGCAGAACTGCTTCCAAGCTGAGGGGAAACAGTTTGAATTAGGGAGACTTGTACCCCTGCTCAGTTGCAATTCAGGCTGGTGTTGTGGCTGAAAATGAGGATAAGAGTCTTATGAAAAGCAAGACTTATGCTAACAAATGCTCTCTTTCATAAACCATCAAAGTGTAAAGAAATTGCAACATTTGTAGTATTTGTTAGTTCTGGGCTGAAGGTGTTTCCTATAGATGTAGGTAGGACAAATGAGGCAAGGTATTGATGGTGTGAATATAGAAAAAATCTTATTTATGCAGTCTGAATGTGTCAGAGATTATTCCAAGTAGTTCTCTATTTTTTTTTCCAAAGAATAAACAATACCTAAGTTTTGTAACTGTAATGACATATACAATCTTAATGAGCTCAAACCTTTTAGAATGTATCCTCCTGTGAATAAACTGGGAATGTGATAAACCCCTTGCTAATTAGACTAACAACATTAATCTGCAATGGCTACAAAGAGGATTTCTTTCCAAAAACTGATGTGATGATCCAAAGATGCTGCATTATTGAAAGGACCATTATTGTTCCAGTCATAGAAACAGATTCTGTGTTTATTCAGGTTTTTACTTATTTACAGTTTCTTTTATTTTTCTTCTTTTTTTTTCTTTGTAATTCACGCTCCCACTGAAGCCAATGGGAAAAGATACAAGTCACAGCACTCTGATATCTTTGTACACGTGTTACATACACTTCACCCCTCACAGATCAGTAGAATTGTGAACTAAAGACCATTGTCCTGCCTGGAGCCTTCTACTTTATTTGGGCTCTTAGATATGGTTGCTGGATGACCATGAAGAGGGAGATTCCTCTCACCTGGCATTATCCATTTAAAGATACTGAATTTAAACTAGCACAGCATTTATCTCACCCAGTGCAGCGTGTTTACAGTGCAGGAGTCTCCATCTGCACAAGGAATCTATGTTATTTTTATAACTAACAAATAGTTTAATACAGTCAGTGAAGGTCAGGAGGTCCCTAAACTCCACTGACTCTTTTGACCATACAGGGAGCACAGCATGACTTGAGCACAGTAGACACACACGTTCACTCAGCAGATGTCAGCTAGGTGTCTAGAATTCCTCACCAGTCTGTGAGAGAGAGAGATGCTCCTCCAGAGGATGACTCATCTCATCCTAAGACTGATACTAAAAACAGATCAGGTGAATCAGCCTCTTGAATTACTCCTTTAGATGTTTATCTGTTTAAGCCACGCTGGTGGAGGCAGTAGGTAAAATGAGCTCAATAGAATTCCAATGAACCCCTCTGAACAGACCTTCTGTGAAGAAGACATTTTTCCTTCTCGTCAGGGCACCATAGCATGACTTGCAAGCTACAATGGCCACTGGTCAGCTGTGAGGATGAGAAAAAGTCCTTGCCCAGACCTGTGAATGCTAAAGAGTGTGACTTTCCCAGGAGAGAATACGGTGACCTGTAACATGGCACTGCCTGCTCAGAGAGACCTGCAGGGTGCAGAGCAGCGCTGGCAATGCCTGGGCTAAGATAGGAGTGAGAATGTCTTGGTCTGAGACATTCTGAGACTGGCATCAGTCTGAGACTGGCTTTCAAACTTCTCCACTGCTGTCTTGCTCCGACTGCAGAGTTTAGCACCCCCTTGCCTACAATTCCTATGGGGATTGCTATACACACAAGTATACACACAAAGAGATCACATTTATTCCCTTATCTTGTGATTAATATAGAAAGCAACAAACCAAAGCTCAGGCATAAGAATTAAGTGCCTTGTATTTTAGTGAAGTGACTTCATCTCTGCAGACATGTTTCACACCTACTGCTCCAAACACAAGTGTTATCTAGCTCAGCTCCATGACAGCACATACTTCTTTTGAAACCTGACACGAGTAATTTGAGTAAGGCAAGGAACAACAGTTACTAAGCACACACGTCACACTCAGGGATAAGAACAATATATGTGACAGCCACAGAGCTGACGTGCTTACAGGCATTTGCCTACCAACCTATGAGTCTGATGTTCTTTCTGAAGAGCAGACAGAAAGTGGTATCCTATCAAAAAAAGGTAGATAAATCTTATGTCCCAAGACCTTATAATCCAGACAATTCTCCCTCTCAAATCCCCACATAATGGATTTGCTGATCTTGACAACATAGATAGGAATATGGAAATGGAGGTTGTGTAGGGCAGAGGTTGGGTCTAGTTCTCAGTTTAGACATCAGATAGAGAATCAACAGTACAAACCTGCAGGAAATACAGCCAGACATTTATCTTTATATGTCTATTCACTGTGAGCTGATGCAATGCTGATCCATGTTGAGAAGGGAAAGAGAAGGCAATAGTTGTGTTGTTGTATGGCCTTGGTCACAACACAAAGCACTAAAACACTTCATGCAGATATGATCCTCTCCAAGATCCCACACTGGTACATTTTCACCTGGCCCAAATAAGGACCCTGCACAGACAGAGTGGGACAACCTATATCCAAGGGCTGTAGAAAATTCAGATATGCAGATCCCAGGTACCTGGATGTCAGTGTGGGTTTGACCTTCTCTGCTTTGCAAAGGCAAACTAAATCCTGCCTGACTTCTCCATGTCATGGCAGGTCAGTCAGCTCATAATTAGCTCTAATTGGTACAGTGACATGCTTTACCTGCAGGCTAATGGCACTCAGAATGGTGTGAAATTCTCCCTGTTCTGAAAAAAACATCAGAGCTTTCAAACCAATCTTTACGTCCAACAAACCCACTGATCAGTATAATTGAGAGGCTTTTTTTTAGATACATGTAGCCATTAAAACCCAAGCCCACTGTGTAATAAATTATACACATTGGGGTGCATGAATGTTCTTCCACAGGCTCTGTAGAGGCTGCAGGACTGTGGTTAGCCTTTGTCTGCCACATATATACATAATTTCCCTGCCTGAGTCATGCAAAGAACAGTCAGACCCTGCAGTTTCTCAGTATAGCCTTGCACTATTCCTTAGATGAGCCTTTCAGACAGAGTCTTCCAGGAGTACATTTACTTTCTGCAGTCTTGGGCAACAAATGGTGAGGGGAGAGACAGAAAGCAAGTCCCTGGATATATATCTGCAGGCTTTCTTTGATCATATCCTAGTTTTTCAACTTGATTTCAAGCTAGATGTTGTAGCTATTTTAAGATTTAAAGAAAACAGTGCCACAAAAAATAATAGGAAAGGAAAACAATATTAGGAGTACAAGGTAACTTTTGGGGTCATAAAGTCCAGTCCTTAAACTCACAGGAAATGATGCAATTAATGTTTGGTCCACAGAACGCATACTTCAAACCCTGGGGCAGAAAATACTTTCAGTCTACATGAAAACTTAAATTTTACAGTGAAAAATCTTCAAATATGTGGCATCAAAGGAAAAAAATGTGAGGGATGGTGGGCATTGCCAGTGTACTCTCCTCCTGCAAAGGCAGTGATGATTCAGGAAAAATTAACGTGTGATCCTAGAAGCAAACCATGCTTTTCAGGTGTGCAGAGCTTTGGCCCACAAAGTCCTTTCTGCATGTATCCTGAAAATAATTTCAACCCTGAGTGTATGCTAAAGAAACGCCACCCAGATTCTGGAGGAATTTTTGTATTGCTCCTGTCACCAGGACATCCCACCCTGCACCCCTGGGTAAACTCTGAGGTCTCAGAGGGAAACAGACAAACAAACCAACCCCACTAGTAATTAAAAATAGAAAGAAAAAAGCAAAAGAAGTAGATTTTTTTGTCCCAACTGTTGAAAGTCATTAGGGGAAACTGCAAAACATGACATACAGAATGAATACAAGCCAAGCAAAGAGCAGCCAGGTCTCATTTCAGATCTTTCCAGAAGCCTACTGGTACAAATTCCTGCAGAACTTCTTTCAAGACCCACTTTTCCTATCTTCAGGAAAATGAGAACACCTTGTACCCCATTTCATTGCCTCAGCTACAAGAAGGCACAGAAATGTGTCATCCAGAATACTCCTTCAGCAGCTGGAATGAATGATTTGGAGTCTGGCTTCGTAACAGTGCTTTGCCTTCTTATTAAAATAAATCACAGAAAGTGTTGTCATTGCATGCTCTGGGCTTAAAAAGAAGTCCTCAGTTAGTTATTCATACCTTAAGGGACAGACACAAAGGCAAACTCCCAACAGTACAAGGAGAGAATATAAAGAAAAAGCTTCACAATGGGAGTGAGAATAAACTTTCATTGTATCTGCTTTTGAAAAATCGAATTTTGGGGTGTATTAAAGAGTCCCTGGGATTTTACATACATTTGGTTATGTTGCCATAGTGAAATACCTCAAGTAATCATGCATATATGTATATGGCTGTCATTTGGGGTTAGTTACTTGGGGTGTGTGTATCCACGTGCCTTTTTACTCTATTTGGAAATAGATTAATGAAAAACAGCCTCTGGGAATCAGGTTGCTAAATTTTGAGGGTTCAGCATATATTAATATGCTGCTGGGGAGATATAGATGCATATATTCAGAAATATCCATGTGTGTACGTGGAATATAGGTGTATGTACCAGCAATATTGAAGGGCATCACAGGGCGAGATTCACTATTTTCTCCCACTACAGGTGCTAAGCAGAGCATCCTAAAACCTCACACACAGAGATCAAAGGGTTTCCTTTTTTCCCAAGGTCTAGATATTGTCTCCTCACCTTTGCTCCCACCTCCAGGGCAGCTGTCAGGAGTGTGTGCAGACTCTGCCTGCCCCTGGGACAGGTCACCCTGATGTCACAGAGACATTATTAAATATTATACAGGGTGGTTAATTCCTGGGGAAAACCCTGAGCATTGCAGCTCTGCCTGGTGACTCAGGGACACATGGTCCTTGCATCACTAGATGGCACTATTAACTTAAAATCATGTCACCCTTTCCCGAGAGCCTCCCTCCAAGCCTCAGACACAGGAAAGAAATAGCAGAGCATCCCTCTGGGGAGAAGAAAGGGAGGCCAAGTGGAGGCCATTGGCAAAACAATCTATATTTTTACTTTTGCCAGGTTCTTAAGGAGTTACACGGCTGAAAAAGGCTCAGGTCTGTTAAAACCACAACAGATAAAAAAGCCCCAGGCTAATTTGGCTCCAGTTTGGACTCTGCACACAGAAAAGGTCTGAGCTGCATCTTGAGTCCTAGGTGGGCTGGCTCCATCCTCAGCTCCTGCCTGAGAGCACGTGGAGTGTTTGTGCCTGCGGCAGGAGGATAAACACAACATAAGTTGTCTCATTAAATTGTTATTGTCCTTAAAGCCTGGAAGCCTCTGGGATCAGCCCTGGGTCCTTTTCTTTATAGCAATGAAAAAGGAAAAAAAAAAGAAAAGTGCTTGTTAGGAAAATCACAGTTAATTAAATTATGATCTGAGAGCAGCAGTTTCCTGTCGTTAGTGAGCTGATATTATCTGCCTCTTGGTCGGGTAGAGGGAGAAATTGCATGCTGGTTGTTGCAAGATCCTTGCCAGTTTGGGACAGAAAGCAAGGGGATGCATCAATTTGTTCGTGTAATTACGTGTGCTGCTGCTCTCCCTCTGCTGACTGTGCTCTCGGCTCTGCCTCCTCAGCCAGATCTGTGTGTGCATTCAGTCTCTCCATGCCCACTCTGCAGTGTCAGGCTGGTGCTGGGGCCAGTGTAGCTGTGAAACAGGTGTGAGAGTCCTTTCCTCAGCCCTGGGGTGCCAGTTTCTCAGCGCTGAGGAGTGTGGGGCCAAGACAACCTGCTCCAGGCACATATAAATTCTGCAGCAGGCTGCTGGGAGCAGCAGAAAACATTGTTTTTCTGTGGGAGCCCAGAAGACGCAGTCTGGATACTGGTACCTCTTTATACTGGTGGTAGTGATGGTAATATAGGTCAAATCTATATTACTTATATTTCTGAGAAGCTTTGGATTGAGCCTGATGCTCACTGCCCTCTTCTAGACAGACACCAGTATCAAGTATGTCCTTTCTTTTCCTGTAACTGCCTCAAACCAGTAAAATTCTGTCAGAAATTATGGATGAGCTAATATATTGTACTGTGCTAAATACTTATGGTACCATCTGAGGTCTTAGAGATGATTAAATTGGTGTGTATTTCTGATGAGGGCAGAGCAAACGTAAGATCACTCCTCCAGGATTCAGCACAAGGAAATGAACATTGGGCACTAAAGAGATTTAGGTTCCCCAGCTCCTAAATTAATTCAATACCCTGAATGAGATGCTTGGACTACCTGCACTGTGAAGGTGAAGAGGAAGGGACATAGAAATGAGACCTGCAAAAGACATTGTCCTGAACAGAGTGCAGCAAAAGTCAAGTGAAGAAGAACTGAAAAGACAGCTGAAAACACAATTTCTTCAAAGATTTGGAAGTTTAGCTCCAGGCTTCCCAGACACTTCCATCTCACTTATTTGGGGAATTCAGTATCCAAAACCTGCAAGGAATGCTCAATTCCCCCTTTCTACGTTTAGCAGATGAAGGGTACCAATAATGCCAGAGTCCTGCCATGCCTTCTTATAAAGAGAAAGACCTTTGTGGTGTAGATAAGACTCACCTTGTGAAAGAGGGACTGGAAATCCGATTACTATTTTAATACAAAATGCAAGAGTTTCAATGAAACAACTGAATTGCCTGTTTCCTCCTACTCTCTCTCCTTCCCTTCCCTTCAGGATACTTCATTGCCTGATGATTAAGGCTTAATCTTAGGAGATTAAAAATGGGGTACTGAAGTATACTTGGTCCTTCTCCATCCAAACTATAATAATGTCTGAGTGAAGAACACTGAGAAATAGTGAATTTCTTATGGGGGGAATATAAAAGGTATTATATGAAGGGCTTTATTTGCAGGGTTTGTTGTTTTTTTATTTCTCAAAGAAAGCTCTTTGATTCTGACATGCTGGAAGTCCTGGCATGCTGTGCTATTTCTGTTGAAAGCTGCAGACCACAACCGGAGCAAACTGTGAGGAAAGTGAGTGTGTGAGGGAATGAATAATAAAAAATCAAGAGGGCTTAATAAAATGTGAAAATATTGGCATGGTAAAGGCACTAGCTCAATAAAGAATGGACAATACATGATTGATGATGAGTGTTGTGTTGACAAGCACTAATTTTGAGATCTCACTGTGAGGGAAAAACAATTTTCTTACAAGACCAGGTATGGGGGGAATAGGTTTTCAAGAGGCACGTTTAAGAAAAGCTTTAAGCAGAAGAGAGTCTTTGGTTTGGTTTTGGTTTCTTTCTGTCCCATGTACACACACACACAAAGCTATGGTGAAAACAAGAAATATGTGTTATCCTCCCGTTTCTAATTTCTTGACAGATTCCCCCGTTTCTTTTCCTGCTGCTGTTGCAGGCAAAATCTTCTGACACGTTTACATTGCCATGACACCTGCCAGGAGAGAGGAGATAGGAAACAAATCCTGCTTTTTCCTTCCCCACATCTAATGTCAGTTGTTGCTTCAGAGTGTGCAGCTGCTGCTCATGTGGCAGGACAAATCAGCCTGTTTCACATTCCTCCCCAAGTAGCCATCACCCTCCCAGAGCCACGGTGCCTCCTTTCAAGATGAGGATGGCTTTTGGGTATGCTTTTCTTCCAAATTGGGTCAGGTCAGGGGTGGTGACTTCCAAGAAGAAAGAGAGCACTGCAGAAGGTGGAATGCATTAAGGCTCTGGGTGCACTCCTCAGCCCCGAATAGTTTTTTGAACTGTCAGTTCTGTCTTAGGAGGGTGAATTATATGTCGCTTTTGTGGTTGATTGAAGATTGATTTAATAAAGCAGATACATCTGTGAATGGACCAGTACATTTTATCACAGTCTTCGCAGAAAAACTTTGGGAAGAAAAAACAGTTGCATGTCCAGATTCCCATCCCAGTCCTGCAACTTCTTTTAGCTGAACTCTATTTAGGGATGTCTATGTCTAGGGTTGTAATTACTTTGCCACAGATATCAGTAAAAGTACAATAACTGTGTGGCAGTTTTTTTCTGTATAAACTCAGCTGATAGCTTACAACAGGTTTTGCAGGTAGAATAGACAATGCAGTTCATACCTGTGCGTCTAGGATGGAGGGAATGAAGAGAGCTAGGGAAGGAGGAAAGAAGGAAGAGGAAGGGTGGGAGAAAAAAGAGAGAGGAAGAAAGACTTTCATTTAGTAGAGTATAATTTTTTGTACACGAATTTAAATACAAGAGAAGTGATCTTGTTTCTGGGAAATGATGATTTAAGTCACATTGTGCAAAGGTGATAACCTGGTGTTCCTCAGGCACAAGAAAAATAGAAAGCAGCTGTGTGACAGTTGTTAATCCTCTATTGGAAAGCATCCTGGTGATGTGGGCTGCCATAGACCCTAGAGAGAGTGTGCCCAGAGGATACAGTGCAGCAACACCGGAGGTTTCTCACCATGCTTAAGCTAGTAGCAAAGATTTTATTTCCACCCACAACACTAAAATCCGCTTGAGCAATAAGTAAGAGTTTAATGTGCTCTGGTTTTTATGTTAAAGGAAGGCAGGAGAGCCACCTTTTCAGAGTCAGTAAGCTTAATGTTCTAGGAGTGAGGTTCACTGAGCCATGTAAATGCTTAACTTTTATGTTTCTTACCATGTAGGGGAATGCATGAACTAGGCATCGGTGGCCTAAAACTGTCCTACAGTGAGAGAAGAACTAAGCCAGCTCATCAGAAGTACTGAAGAGAGCATGAATTAAAGTCAATCCTTGTGTATATAAGGTACCTTTGATTTAAAATTAACTCGAAATTCCTTGTTGGGGAATTTGACCAGGGATGCCTAGTTTGCTAACCCAAGTTCCAGAGCCGGGAACAACAACGCAGGGATGCTCAAGATGGTGGCAGTTGGGTGCCAAGATGGGACAAGTGTGACAAAGCAGGGCCAGGTAGAAAGCACTTGGAATGTATCAGTCTTGAGCTGTAGCCTGGACTTCCACTCCAGATAGACATCTGGTATCTCATGCTCCTTTGAAGCAGGCATACTACAGGGATAAAGTGAAGTCTTCTGTGGATGTTATGGCTATTTGCTATAGTCTGTTTGGGCAAAGTATTGATGTGTGATATTCAAGTCATAGACACACATAAAACTCTGCCACCGAGAGACACCATCACTCATATTTCATCAGAGGTAATTATGGTACAGACTACAGACCAGGTTTTGGAAACATCTCATTTAGACCCTGATCTGCATGAAAGAGAGAAGGCCCAAAGACAACCTAACCTGTTTTTAGTCACATTTTCACATTATCTAATATTGGTATTAAGAGGAAGAGAAAGCTCAGCATTGTGCTCCCATTCCAGTGGCTCTTCTGTCAAGGTAAATCAGAGCCCACTTCTATAGAGTGGTGC
>VYZX01015796.1:0-11231 GCA_013401335.1 Brachypteracias leptosomus
CATTCTGTGATTCTGTGAAGAGGCAAACAGCTACCTGCAAGACCTTCCCTTCTTTCCCTCACACACGTGCCTTGAGAAAACGGCCTCCAGTTGCATCAGGGGAGTTGGATATTAGGAAATTTGTTCCCCCAAAGGGTTGTCAAGGCCTGGCAGTGGTGGAGTCCTCATCTCTGGAGGGATTTAAAAGCTGTGGAGATGTGGTGATGAGGGACATGGTTCAGTGGTGACCTGGCAGTGCTGGATTAATAGTTGGATTTGATGATCTTAAGGTCTTTTCCAACCAAAACAATTCTATGATTCTATGCCCACATACATCAGTCGCTCAGAGGATTTTATGTCCTGCTCCGCAAAAGGTTCAGCTTTCCATGTGATGATGGAGGAAGTACTGCCTTTGCCTCTCCATCCTGCAAAGGGCTTGATAGGGGTGAAATCATGTTTTCCCCAGGAGCAGGGGTGCAATTCGCAGAATACACAGCGTAGCATGCGCTCCAGCTGCTGCAGGATATGAGGTTTTCATTGCCAAAAAAGAAATAGGAAGAGAGAAAACCTAAAGCCTGCTCTCACTTTCACTGATTTAATTCTGACAGGACTAATTTTGGCAACAACCAGCACTTCTTCGCACAGCGGCACCAGCTCCTACCTTGCATGAGTTATTCCCCCAAACCCAGTATCTCACTGATGGGGCAGACAACATTCCACTGAAAGCTTTCTTTGGTAGGGGAAAAAAGCACTCCCAGTTTGCAAATGCTTCACATCCCGACCCAACGGAGTTTGGGGTAAGTGCTAGAACTAATGTAAACAGAGAATTACACTCTTACAGCTGTGTGTGGTGTTAGAATTACACAAGAATGCAGCTCAGCCGCTGGTGCATCATATGCGCCTCACTGTCGCCAAATTTGCAGATGTTCAGTCTTACTTTTATTAAGCATGACAATGCCCAGCAGGATCTATTTTCTCTGATTATCCTCAAATGGAGAGGAATATTAAAAGGCTGGCTAATTAAAAATATATGCCTAAACAAAGGATGTGTCTACAATTCTTTTTCCTAGTGCTTTGAAATAGTTCAAATTTCTCAGCTGGCTCGTGTATACAGGGAACTGAAAGGATGTCTTAAATTCAGACATATGTCTTCATTCTGTTTAATGTGCCAGAACAAAAACATAGCTCAAGACCACCATGAATTGATTTTTAAGCGGCGGCTCCTCGTTCTGCTCTGCCAGACTCCAGTGCAGATTTTTCATCTAGGATATAATAGCTTCCTACAAGGAAAAAAAAAAGAGAACAAGCCTATCTGCTGAATTTTATAGTGGGGATATTGTATGGGGAGCATGACCACGGTTCAGGTATTAACTTTGTATTATTAAGCATTATTTTTTAAAACAGACAATCAGAGGATGTTTTGCAGAAAGTCTTGGCAAGTGGTGTTTTATGAACTCATCTCCGACACTTATGGCAGGCCCAGAAATAATCGTCATGCTCCGAGTTTTTTTGGAGGATGAGGATTTGTGAAAAGCAAGCAACCTGATTCAGAGGAGAATCAGGCAGTTGGTCACAGGTCAGGGCATGGGAAAAATAAAGGCACTAACATATCCCAACTAGGAGCTGTAAAATCCAGAAACAGTGTGTTAGACATGGGAAAAGGGAAATTCAGACTGGGAAAGATGTATTATGCAAGTGCTCAAAAAAAAAAGGGCACAAGGTAAGCTTTCCAAATGTGCATGCTTTCAGGACGAGGTGAGGAAGAGGTGTAGAGAGCCCAGTGGTGGGCAGAAGTGATGGCGTTGCCTTCAGAGAAGGAGATGGTGGCAAGGATGTCTGGAAAGATGTGGAGCAAGGTGCTGGATGATGGGATTCCAGGTAGCTGTGGCTCAGTGGGTGTTGCTGGATGCTGCCTGTGGAGGGAGAGGCAAGGCTCTGACTTATGTGAATCCACCTCTGCCCCAAGAACCAGCCACCCCAAACCAAAACCAAGCCAAATAATTCAATCTCTCCTCTACCTATGTGTATTCCCCAACATCTCACCACATAAAGAAAGTCATGGCTCCTAATCAGCTTGGATGTTTTGGGCCAAGGGGGAAAAAAAGTTGCCACAACAAAGGGAAAAAAAGACCCCAAACCCAAATAGAATCATAGAATGGTTTAGGTTGGAAGGGACCTCCAAAGGTCATGTAGTCCAACCTCCCTACAATAAACAGGGATGTCTCTAACTAGGTCAGGTTGCTCAGAGGTATGCTCCATGATAACATCCCTCAATTCAGCACAACCTTGCAGGGGCTGGGGGTGCCTGGCAGCATCCCAAAGGTCAGGGTGGAAAGAGAAAGGTAGAGTCAAGCTGGCTGCAGGGGAGGCTCAATCATCATTTGCTGGGCTATACTTCAGGATATAGAGGATGGGCAGCACTGAAAATAACAAAACTGTGATTTTTTTTCCCCTCTTCAAACGCAGCATCCTCATCGCTTTGTAAAGCTGGACTAAGACTTCCAAATCTTTGTTCAAGTCTTGGCCTCTGATTTTAGCAAACCTCAAGTGAATGATCCCACATGTCCCCTGGTGCCTCCACCCTGGAGAAGAATCCAGGACACTTTAGTGATGAAAAAGCTAAAACCAACTTGAAAATGGGTCTCAGTGTCTCAAGTGCAACTCAAGTTGCATTTATATGCTTAAACCCCAAACTCTGATCTTGAAAATCCCCAGCCTCCTTCCTTATCTAAGGTGATCTAAACATTGCAAGCAATGATCCAAAATCCTCCTAGACACCCTGGGTTTGGAGTCTGTATTTCATTCAGAGATTCTTTGGTGTCAAACATGCCAGGAGTTCATAGGGTGGGAGCCTGGATGTTCCTCTTCCCCAGAGCTATCCCAAAATAGCCCTATTTTTTCACCGTGCTTTCAGCTTTCGTCTGTGAAACAGATTTTATGCGGTGACAGCACAGAGCAGTTTCCCATGGGGATAAAATTTAGATGCGTGGCCATTGGGTTTGGTGGTGGAGCCTCAAAAACTAGTTTTGCCTTTTGGAAGTGCCTAGTGCTGTTGTCCCCAGAGGACACCAGTGTTTACGGACTATGATGACAGAGCTGTGTAGGATGCTGAGGGCTCCCCCAACCCGAGGAGCAAAGGAAGTGAGAAGAACAACAGTAAGCAAAAAATAGGTTATGCCAGGAGGAAGTCTGCATTAAGCAGCCAGATTTCCTCTACATAAATCTCACTGTGAAATGACTCATTAAAACACAAGCTCTTTCCCCTCACTTTCAAACATAACTCTCGCTCAGAGCAGTTCTTTGGGATGGTAACATTCTTCTCCAAAATGTTCATAGGTTCTTCTGGATGGAGCTGCTGGGTTTGGGGAAGTGTCCTTGCCCTCGCCTGTGCCCAGCTGCCTGACAGGCTCTCCTGGATCAATCTGGTGGTCAAGCCCCGGGAGTGAAGTGGTGGGTCCACACTCTCAAGCAGTCCTTGACCTCTGGGACAGCTCAATTTCAAAGGCTGGACCCATCCCCTGGAGGACAAGGCAGGCACACAGCACCATTTGCAAAGCCCTGATTGAAGCCATAAGACTTTGTCTGGTTCCTGCTCCTCAATTTTCAAATCTCCTATTAAGATCTTTGGCACCTCAATAGAGGTTTTGGTGGGTTGTTCGCCCCACCCCATCTTGTGCTTCTTGCAACCAGTCTGGAAATAAATTGGGTAAGATGGGTTCATTGCAACCATCCTAAAGTGAAACAAAGTCATGTCTTCTGATGTTGCAGAGCACACTTCTCACAGAGTCAACCTCCACCTCCATCCTCACAGGATCCAGCTATTATCACAGACCAATAACTCTCTTGGCATACATATATATGTATTTCCTATACTTATTGTAGACTGTATCTGTACATACTCAATATATGAGATCAAGGAGAGGAAAATAAAAAAGAGACAAACCAAACACAGCCCTTCATGCTTTGTTTTCTCCCACTATCATTAAGTGTTAAACCAACATCTGGATGCTCTATAACTGTTATTTAGGCAGCGAGAGTTCCCCAGAAATGTTTATTTGCAATGTCCTCGTCCCTGTGGCAGAGTGGCTTTTTGACATGCAGCTCATTGCATTGAAGTGACTCTTTTGTAGTCTTGGTGTCTGTACAACTGCCAGAGCCAGAAGATTACCACATTAAAAATACACGTCAGTCTCATTGAGGAGTGGTGTCTAGCAACATCCGTCGAGGAGCTCGCTGCTGGTGGAAGCCTTGATTTAAAGGCAGGATTTCTAGTGGGAGTGTCCCTGCCACGGCAAGGGGGGTTGGAACTAGATGATCTTTGAGATCCCTTCCAACCCAAATCATTCTATGATTCTATGATTCACTCCCTCAGACAAGGAGTGAGCTTGTGGGATTGCCAGTGCAGTTACCCTTCTTACTTTTTCTTTGGAGGCTTTGGGTTGGCTTGTTGAGGAGGGAGGGATGCTTAAGGCACCTTTTACTTTGTTGTTTGCTCCGGTCCCTAGGCTCTGGCACAACTCACTCAGCACAGAGTAGCACTGGTTGGCATGGTACCACCATGACTCAGCACATTCACCACACCAAAGAGGATGGATGGGGGGTGAGGAGGTGTAGGGCACAGCCCCAAAGGAGGGATGCAGGCAGGATTTAGCTGCTTATGTACAGTAAAAAGATCTGGAAAAACATGTGGCGTAGCTCTGGTTGGTGCCTAGTCCTTCTCAGACCGCTCCTGGACTGAACATCCATTTCCGTGGCAGCCTTGAATGGTCTTGCAGGACCTCTAAGCCCAAGGCTGAGCGATAAGCTCCAGCTGAGACACTATATAAATGTAGTCAAGCAGCACTAAGAGGAGCCTGTCCTTCCACATTCTCCTGTGCTTCATCAACTTACGGAAGAGAAGAGCAATGATGTGCTCCACAAACATGGGAAATGGCTTTGGAGTGCATAACCTGCCATGAGCATGGCCAGAGCTTAGAGATGAAACATCAGTGACTTGCAAGATAATAATTACCCTGGGTATCGTATAAACAAACCATCAAGCTAGAGAAAACAGTGTAAAAAGCATTGCCTTTCTCCTGGCATGCTAGAGCAACTTGGCCTTCAAGGAATGGCAGGAGAGACTGTTGGGAAAAAAGGAAACAAGTTGCCTGGAAGAAGCCGGACATGATCACATTTCTGTGAACGTGAATCAGCTTGAATTTAACGTGTAACTTGAAATATATGGCTATATTTTCTAATGTGAGTCTAAAACTAATTGAAAACACATTAGCTTCATTAAGCTGAAGCTGGGTGGCAAGGGAAAATATGACATGCTGGATGGAAACACTGCTGTCGAGCACAGCTGTTTATAGGAGATAGAATCATAGAATCATTAGGTTGGAAAAGACGTTTAAGACCATCATGTCCGGCCATTAACCTAACTCTACCAGGTCCGCTGCTAAACCATGTCCCTCAACACCAAGTATACATGACTTTTAAACACATCCAGAGATGGTGCTTCAACCACTGCCCTGGGCAGCCTGGACCAGTGTCTGACAACCCTTTCAGGGAGGTAATTTCTCCTAATATCCAACCTAAATCTCCCTTGGTGCAACTTGAGGCTGTTTCCTTTTGTCCTATCCCTTGTCCAGACTCTTTTCAGTGGTGCCCAGTGACAGGACAAGGGGCAATGGGCACAAACTGGAACCCAGGAGGTTGCATCTCAATAGGAGGAAAAAATTATCTCCTGTGAGGGTGCCAGAGCCTGGCCCAGGCTGCCCAGAGAAGTTGTGAAGTCTCTTTCTCTGGAGAGATTCCAAACCAGCCTGACATGATCCCGGGCAACCTGCTCTGGGTGACCCTACTTTGGCAGAGGGGATTGGACAAGATGATCTCTAGACATCCCTTCCAACATCTACCACGCTGGGATTTACCCAGCTGACAGGTCTAAATTCAGTTCTTTTCTTCTGAGATTCCCTCATATATTCAGTAAATATTCACCTTTCTGATACTTTCTCCAGATCTTGGGTTTATGCTTTATGGTTCAAAGATCCCCTTCACATGGTCTTGGAGCTCAAGTTAGAGGTGGCAAACTACAGCATTTGAGGTTTTGTGAATTTGGCAAAGTCTGTTTCAGGTTCACAGAGTTTGCTTGCTAAATTAGGGCAGAAAAAATGTATTTCACCACACTTCAAATCATATTGTTTTCATCCAAGGTACATAGTTTACAAAAAAATAAACCTCTACCTCGAGGACAGCAGAACACCTCTCAAAGCTCACAGCAGCACAAACAGGTGCTCTATTTATTGACTTCTATATATATAGTTCACACACACACTTGCTAAAGTGCTTGTTTTTCACTTTACCCATTCTCTAGGTTTTTTCCTTGCTTCACTCCCATGTTGTTTCACCCCTCAAATATTCCAACTAAGTTAATTGAAGATGAGCTTGTGCACCTGGGAGTTATATCTCAGGAAGAAAAAGAATATGAATACTAAGGGGTGTATTTTTTTACTCAACATATCTAGTGAAAAAGTAAAGTGCAACAGGTTCCCCTGGTTTATCTCAGTTCACCTCATGGGTTTTCCTCCAAGTATTTCTCCTGGTTTGAGAGCCTGCACCACAAGGCCTGAGGGCAACTAAAGTGATTCTAAAACCACACCACCACCAGCACTTGTATTCAGGGTCAACTATTAATCAAGGCAAAATATCACATGCCTTTTTTTTTTCCTTAGAAAATGATCAGTCATTTCAGGATCTGGAAGGCATCGGAACCAGATCAAGGATCAAGGGTTTTTTTTCACTTTAATTCAATGGTGGAGATCTCCCTATCCTGCACCACTGCAATGGAGGAGCCACCACATACCCATGTACCTACAGGCTGTCCAGACAGTTGCCAGGATTGACATATTTATTTGCACTGTTTTCAATCAAAGGGTCTGCCACATTCTTTCAGAAGGGAAACTCCTCCAGTGGAAGCGGTGTGAGACAAGGGGGATGATTCACAGCTTTATTTTGGCGCCGTTGTTTTCACAGTCAGCTCTGCAAGCAATATATCATGTCTTGGCTTAGATGGGGCTATGTCCTCTCTCAGATGAAGTGTCTCCATTTGCCTCGCTTCATGTTTTGGCTGCCAAACACTGATGGGAGCAGAAAGGAATTAAGCCAGAGGATTGGAGCATTGCACTCATTTTGCTCTTCAAGCCAATTTTTCTTTCTAAACTGACCAGTTACATCATGTGCTGTCATCTTAGTGCCGAGACGAGCTCAAGTTGCCTGCAGAAACCTGTGCCTTTTCTTCAGAAGATAATAAGTACCAGACCTCTGAGTTAAAAAGAGGAGAAAATTTGCTGTCTGCTCCTCCTTCCCCTTGGTTGCCTGTGTGGTCATTGGAGACCACATGTACTGGTCCATGCTGCATGATGGCACACATTTCATCAAGAGAAGATGCTGAGGGGACTGGAGCATCTCTCTGACAAGATGCTGAAAGCCCTGGGGAAGTTTAGCCTGGAGAAGAAAAGACTGAGAGGGGATCTGATCAATAGCTAAACTAACTACAGTTATACTCTCTTTAACCATTTTAATTTCTGCTTTAGCAGGTATGAATATAACAACCTTATACATAAACCTTACCAACACTTTACCTAATGGCTCACGTTCCCAATATCTTCAGCTCTGGCTCTACAGATGAGCAAAGAGCTGCTGTTAAAGGATAATAGGGGGAGCAATGCTTGTTAGCCAAGATTATGGCTTGTCCTTGGAGCTGGCATCAAGTAGAAAAGTCCTTTTAGAACAAAAAGTGAAACATTAAAAAAAAAAACCAGTTAAATTGTAGAGGAAAATCCTCATTTTTCTAACTTTTGAATTGTCATAAAGTGTTTGGATAAACTCAAAAATACTTTTTGAATGGAAAAAAAAAGGTTGTGACCACAATATTATTTTTGTTTTATTTATAATGGTGCTTTCACAGTATTCTACCATCCCAGCTTTTGTGAATGTTTCTGATTGAGTCATCCTCTCTGAAAATGTATGCTCGCAGCCCAGAAGCCAATGGCATCCTGGGCTGCATCCCCAGCAGTGTGGGCAGCAGGGTGAGGATCCTGTTCCTCTGCTCCATTCTGGGGAGACCTCCCCTGCAGTGCTGGGGCCAGCTCTGGAGTCCTCAGCATGGAGAGACATGGACCTGTTGGAGTGGGGCCAGAGGAAGCCACAAAGATGATTCAAGAGTTGGAACATGTCTTCTACAAGGACAGACTGAGAGAGTTGGGGTTGTTCAGCATGGAAAAGAGAAGGCTCTGCAGAGACTTTCTTGTGGCCTTTCAGTATTTAAAGAAGGGTCTATCAGAAAGATGGGGACAGGCTTTTTATCAGGGCCTTTTGTGACAGGACAATGGATGATGGTTTTAAACTAAGAGAGGGGAGATTTAGACTAGATGGAAGGAAGAAATTTTTTACTATGAGGGTTGCCCAGAGAGGTGGTTAATGTCCTATCCCTGGAACCATTACAAGTGGTTGGACAGGGCTCTGAGCATCCTGCTCAAGCTGCAGATGTCCCTGCTCAGTTCAGGAGGGTTGGACTAGGTGATGTTTAAATATCCCTTCCAGCCCAAACCATTCTGTGATTCTATGAAAACACAGAATGTTCTTTTTCCCATGTTCAGAATGAGTATGTTGGGCTGCAGCTGGCAAAGGAAAGAAAGGCAGAGAAATAATGTATTGTAGAAGACATGATAAACCTGCTCACAGAAAATGTGATGAATCTGTTGCTTAATGCTTCCCCATTTCTTCCTGCATGTTGGCTCGTACCCTATAGACCCCTTCTTGTCTGCATTCAGCAAGGGGCAGGATTTTGGCCTGTGGACATGACGTCTTTCCTAAACTAACCTTCAAGCATATGAATAAAATGTCAGTGGTGTCTTCGTATCATTCTTTCAAATCACTGGAGGATATTTCTCAAGTATCTAAAAATAAAAGTAGTCCTAGTTCCAAAAGAACTACACCTGCAGAAGAATGGAATTATCACTGTAGAGTTTCACAGAACAAGTATTTTAGCTTTGTGATAAGAAAATGTGTTTGGAGAAGACACAAAGGAGATGCCCTCCAGCTGAAGGCGTACAAAACACTAAATTAACAGGAATGAAGCCAGATGTTGATTTTGCTGCTCCAGTACAATATGAAGTTTGTCTTATAATCCAAGGCTCACTCTCCTGCAGCTATAATTACTTGGGTCATGGTTCATTAATATCTCTGCCTGATACATGATGCAAGGACTGTAATTACAGCTCTTGTATTATTAGCTTTTGCATTTAATGCTGAGAATGATTCAAGTGAAGAATTGCGTTCTGTGACCTGTCATAAATAAGGGACCATTATAATCAAACACCCAGCCTTGATTTATGCAGGTAGTTTGCTCAGGCTGACAGGATTGAGCCTCTTAATATCTATTGTTACCCAGGGATTTTTGTGGAAGTTGATCTAGTTTAATCAAAGACTTGCTGATTCTAATAAGCTTAAGCAAAGCAGCAAGAAACAAAAACAATTCTATCTGAATGGATTTTTCCTACTCTTCGTGTTTGCTCCAGTCTTGGATTATTAATTGCTGTGACTGTTATATGCTTTGATTTATTTAAATCAAAGCATGCTTTCTTGGCTTCAGTTGCTCTCAGTTTAACTTTAAATAGACATTGATACAAGACATAATGATATAAAGAACATCTGGTTTTGATAAAGGACATCCGGAGATGCATGGGACTACTGAACACAGAAACTCCCCAAATATCTGCAGTTTACTTTGCATCATAATATACTCATTTATTTTGCTTACAGTGTCAATAGCAAAACAAAAACACGCATGAAAGTTTCCATGTGAGCACCTGGACATCATAAGAAACAAAAAAAAGGACTCTTGTAAAATTTATTAAACAACAACTGGGAGGCTGAGCCTTACACATATGAAGTTCCTAGGTACTACTCTGGCCCTGTAATGGACATTAAAATGCACATAATTATGGCTATATTGAAAAGAAACATAACTGTTGATACTTCCTCCTCAAACGGCTACAGTGAAATGCAAATCCCAAACCCACAAAAAAACCACAGAAAAATTATTCTCTTGAAGCAGGAGCCCTGGGCAGTACTTTGCTTCATTGGCTCTGCAGCTCTGGTGCATCTCGAGGCAGAACGTGTTCCTCGGAACTTCTCCTAACCACCACAAAGTGGGCTGCTCTGAGTAACCAAGAGGACACATTTTCTATCTTCTAAATACCAAAGACTGGCACCCTGCTATTAAAATGGCTACAGACTAAGGCAGCAGTCTTATGGCCAGGGAACATCCACACTTCAGGGATCCCCCACATGCTATAAATCATGGAATCACGGAATCATGGAATGTTAGGGATTGGAAGGGACCTCGAAAAATCATTTAGTCCAATCCCCTCACTGGAGCAGGATCACCTAAACCAAGTTTCACAGGAACGCATCCAGGTGGGCTTTAAACATCTCCAGAGAAGGAGACTCCACAACCTCCCTGGGCAGCCTGTTCCAGTGCTGTCACCCTCACTGTGAAGAAGTTTCTTCTCATATTTATGTGGAACCTCCTATGTTCCAGATTATACTTGTTGCCCCTTGTCCTTTCATTAGACACCACCGAGAAGAGCCTGGCTCCGTCCTCCTGACACTCTCCCTGAATATATTTATAAACATTAATGAGGTCATCCCTCAGTCTCCTCTTCTCCAAGATAAAGAGACCCAGCTCCCTCAGCCTTTCCTCATAAGGGAGATATTCCACTCCCTTAATCATCTTAGTGGCTCTGCGCTGGACTCTCTCAAGCAGTTCCCTGTCCTTCAAGAACTGAGGGGCCCAGAACTGGACACAATATTCCAGCTGCAGCCTCACCAGGGCAGAGTAGAGGGGGAGGAGAACCTCTCTCAACCTACTAACCACACCCCTTCTAATCCACCCCAGGATGCCATTGGCCTTCTTGGCCACAAGGGCACACTGCTGGCTCATGGTCATCCTGCTGTCCACCAGAACCCCCAGGTCCCTCTCTTCTACACTGCTCTCCAACAGCTCAGTCCCCAACCTATACTGGTACCTGGGGTTGTTCTTGCCCAGATGCAAGACTCTACACTTGCCCTTGTTATACTTCATTAAATTCCTCCCCATCCAACTCTCCAGCTTGTCCAGGTCTCCCTGAATGGCAGCACAGCCTTCTGGTGTGTCAGCCACTCCTCCCAGCTTTGTGTCGTCAGCAAACTTGCTGACAGTGCACTCT
>VYZX01015796.1:17485-55449 GCA_013401335.1 Brachypteracias leptosomus
AGACAGGGAGCTACTGGAGAGAGTCCAGCACAGAGCCACTAATATGATTAAGGGAGTGGAGCATCTCCTTTATGAGGAAAGGCTGAGAGAGCTGGGTCTCTTTATCTTGGAGAAAAGGAGACTGAGGGATGACCTCAATAATGTCTATAAATATTTAAAGGGCAAGTGTCAGGAGGATGGAGTCAGGCTCTTCTCAGTGACATCCTGTGATAGGACAAGGGGCAATGGGTACAAGCTGGAGCATAGGAGGTTTTGGGTAAACATAAGGAAAAACATTTCACAGTGAGGGTGACAGAGCACTAGAACAGGCTGCACAGAGAGGTTGTGGAGCCTCTGTCTCTGGAGACATTCAAAACCCGCCTGGACACGTTCCTGTGTGACCTGATCTAGGTGATCCTGCTCTAGCAGGGGGGTTGAACTAGATGATCTTTCGAGATGCCTTCCAACCCTTAACATTCTGTGATTCTGTGTAATTCCTCTTCCTGCTTTGCTTGCGAGCACAGCTTTTGTTTTTCTTATTAAACTGTCATTAGCTCAATTCATGAGTCTTTTCCCCTTCCTTTTCCCTACCCAGGCCCGGGAGAGGTGAGTTAGTGAAAGGTAGGGTGGTGTTTGGTTGCTGGCCAGGGTCAACTTACCACCCTGGCCAGGGAACCATCAATCTGTGTCCTGACTGGGACCTCCCTGTGCCTGGCCTCAATTTTCCCCACAGAGGAGCCCAATGGCCCCGGGCTGAGACTACTATGCTACGCTGTCATCATTGGCTCTACTTCAGCGAGACCCTGAGGTTGAGTCAAAGGCTGGAATAGGGATGAGAAGCCTCCAGGCACAAGTGAGACCAGGCAGAGAAATGACAACAGCTTCTAGTACCACCCATCAGCTCTATCCAATATGTGTAGCTGCACAGATCTGTCAGCTTAGCTGTAAATATTTGAGGTGAATCATCTGTGTTCACTCCATCTGTGTAATACCCAGCGGTGCTGGAGCTGCTGCCCAGAGCCATGCAGCTGCTAAACAAACCCACAGCAGCTGTATTTCCAAAGCGAATGTTCTCTCATGGCACTGCTAGAACAAAATAGTCTGAGGAGGATGGACCTTAACAGACAGTATTTTGATTCTACATTTTATTTGATATTTCTCTTGAGTTCCTTGTAGCATGACACCCTCTAGGAGCTTTTTTTTTTCCCTACTGAATTTTAAGGCTCTGGTCTATCACTCTGACCAGGTGTCAAGCAGGTGCTGTTCACAGACAAAAGGAAATTCGGAGGAAAGGTGGGGACTTGCACCTGTGTCTGCATTTATTAGCCCAAGGCATTGTGTGCTACCAGCCAAGCAAGTGTTTGCAAGGTGCTAAGAAAGCTGAGAGAGTTTGATGGCTTCTGTAGTCTCATCTACTCTTTTCAAGATGATACAAAAGCTATATGATGGAAGACATATCATATACACAGTCATGTGTATAAGTCCAAGAAGGACATTGAGGGGCTGGAGCGTGTCCAAAGAAGGACAATGAAGCTGAGGAAGTGTCTAGAGCACAAGTCTTGTGAGGAGCGGCTGAGGGACCTGAAGCTGTTTAGGCAGCTCATGTCCAGCTTTTCATCCGCCATCACAAATTGACAAACACCACCACAGCGCTTTCACACTGGGCAGCCAGACAGATTCACTGCTGAGTACCTAAGGGTAAAATAAAGGTTATCAAAGATAGGGTGTAGGTGAACAAGCCCAGGTGATACATTTTTGCCCAGGAAAGGCTGGAAAGACAGGAGGGCTGGCTCCTTCAGGGACATGGGACCTATGTGATCAGTGGCGGTGGCTGTGCTAAAGGCACAGCTAAGGGCCAGTTGAACTTGCCGATTATTTAATGAGGGAGTGGAGATTGGAGGCTGTGTCATATGCTGCCTTAATCCTGCCAAGCGAGAGATACTCCCTCTGAGGAGAGAATAAAAGTGTGGTATCTCCCTAACCTGAGGCTCTCTGCACCAGGCTGGCTTGAGGGGTTGTACTGGTGAGTATCTACACCTTGTAGGAAAGTATGTTGGGTTTCAGGTCAGCTGATTTCTTCTCATGCACATGCTTATGGGTTTGTTTCAGCAAAGCCAGATCTTCTATTGCTAGTGCAATAATGTTAGATAAAGAGTCAGCTGATGCCTTCATCCATTTCTCAAAGGGGACATTGAGTTAATCTGAACCTTTAAAAAATAAATAATAATCAGAGCTCAGAAGAGAGTGGGTAGCCTCTGAGATCTTGCACAGAGCTCAGTGTAGGTGGTTACCTGTTGAGGTTTGAGGGATGAGGTGCTCTGGGACCTGAAGATGGGACCAGGGTTCTTGGGCAGCTGCAGACCAGATGGTCTTTGATCTCACTTGTTGTGGTCTTGGTGGCTGATGTGGGACAGTGACCTCCTGGCCTAGCATGGTCTCTGTTATGTTGAGGAGGGGGGCCCTGGGACCAGGAGGTGGCTATGCTGGTGAGGAGTGGGGTCTGTGTTTTTCTATTGAAAGCAACATCCTTCTCCTGCCCTGGAGGGACCTTTAGGGTCAGGTTGGGACACAAGTGAGGTATGAGGGCTGACTGGTGGCCCCAGGAAAGGAAGTAAGCAGGTGGTAATGTCTGCCCAAAGAAGTATACTGACAGAGCAGAGGGTTGGGTTGGGCTGGGTTTGAGAGAGCTGGGGCCCTCAAAGCTGGGGACTGATGGTGGGGAGCAGGGATGTTTTGGTGGTTCAGTGCTGGCTGCCAGGCAGGAGCCCTGTGGTTGACATTATCCCTCAATCACGATCTGTCCCTGCCTTGAGGTCCAAGGGACAGCAAGCATGGAAACTCAGTGTTTGGCTGAGGACTGGGGCAGAGAGGAGGGATGAGAGCCTTTAGGGTGGCTAGGGATGGCTGTGGAGGAGTTATCTTGGTGAGAAGCCAGGGAAAAGCTGGTAGGCTCGGGGGAGCTCCTCTTTTGGGCTGTCAAGGAAGATGGATCTTATGTTGAAGCTGGTGAAGGGTCTAGAGCACAAGTCTTGCGAGGAGGAGCTGAGGAAACTGGTGTTGTTTAGCTTTGGGAAAAGGAGGCTCAGGGAAGACCTTCTTGCTCATAACAACTCCCTGAAAGGAGGTTTGAGCCAGGTGTGGGGGTTGGTCTCTTCTCCCAAGGAACAAGAGATAGGACAAGAGAAAATGACCTCAAGTTGCACCAGGGGAGGTTTAGGTTGGATGTTAGGAACAATTTATTCCCTGAAAGTGTTGTTAGACTGCCTAGGGCAGTGGTGGAGTCCCCATCCCTGGAAGGAATTTAAAGACATGGAGATGGAGCTGGTGGAGATATGTACTGCAACTCAAGTCTAAGAAGCCCATAGGAAGCAAGAAAAAGCTACAGGGAAAGCTCAGCCTTCACTAATGGAAGGTAGAACAGGGACCTCCAAGTGGGGCAGGTCAGCTGCTAGCAAAACATTTTGCAGATCACTTTGGAAAGGGTGATCAAGCTGATGGTAAAACACTCTTGCATTCCTCAATGGAATCAGTAGGACCACTCAGTGACAAAGGTGTAAAAGGGGCACTCAGGAACAATAAGGCTGGGCCAGACAAAAGAGTAGCTGTATCACCCTCACCTCCTAAAATGCTGGAGACATTACATGTGCTCAGCAGCAAGGCCTGCTCAGAGGAGCAAGGTCACTAGACAGAGGTGATTAACCCCCAGGATTGAATGTCATTGCTTGAAAGTCCTGCAAAATCCTCAGCCAGTACATGCAACCTATCAGTGTGAACGGCTGTTGCGGTAGGCAACTTGAGGGAAGGGCTGAGAGGGTTTCTTGAAGCTCTGGCATAAAGCCAGTCCTACTGATGATGGGAGGGAAGTAAACCTTGAAATCCCCAGGGTTGTGGATGTCACTGAGCTCTTCTGTGTAGCCAAATGCTTTGCTGACAGGAAGAAACTCCATAAGGATCTCTCACCCCAGGGTGAAAGGGTAAAAAGGAGATAGAAGAGTGTCAGTTTGGTTTTTAAGGTCAAATCAAACCAGAGCCCGTTCACCAGTGCTGAGCTCTGAACTGGCCGTTACTGTCAGAAAACATCCCAGAGTTAATACTAAAGGTTTTCTGAAGCCATGGCTCAATTTACAGCACCAGCCAGATAACAAATGTCTAGGACTCATTGCCACTGGATGCAGCCCCAGTAGGTACAGAAAGGGTTAGATGAGTTTGTGATTGAGTGCTTCTCCCCAGATACCACAGATGGACCTTAAAAGTGGCAAGGCTCATGTGCTTGCCATAAAGAGGGTTGCCAGTGACAGCACCCTGATGGGCAGCTGATGTAAGCACAGCGTTTTCCTGTGTCTGCACAGTGCTGCTAAAGGCTCCCTCAGCTTTAAGGAGGAAACCAGCAAAGCGTAGCCCAGTTACTCCTGCACCTCATCGGGTCAAAGCAAAGCCCTGCCTGGATCAGCAGTAATTTCTGACAGCAGTTGACAGCAGATGCTGTTTTACTTGTTTGGCAAAATCCTTCCAGTGAGTTAATGCATGACAAGTGTGGTATCTGAACTGTGATCTGGGAAACCTTCTGCACTTGGGATGGATTGCTGGGAGCATGCTATCTCAGATTGTTTAGAGATATGGATTGTACTGGGACCCTGCAATGACACAAGGCAACTCAGTGGAACCGAGCACAGATGATCTGCCCAGAGTGAAATGTGAGTTATTGCATGTACAACTGCTAGATGGTTTTTGTAGGCACTAATCAAGCCATATAAATCCAATTCTGCTATTACAAGAACTGTACCAAGAATTATTTTCAAATGCCTGTATGAGCACATAGAAATCCATGAGCAGCATTGGCTTGAATTTTCCTCTAAAAATGAGAAGCATTGTCATAACCAGTTTGTTCCCTGGGATGTAACCTTCAATCAATTAATTTTTCTTTTTCTGATTAAAGTAGGTAACACTCCTTAATGATCATGGGTAAGTTCCTTGTGTATTGCCAATTATCCAAGTTCTGGAGAAAGGCTTCCTTCTGAAATCTCTTAGTGTTTTTCTTTCATTATTCATTGTATGTGCATAATAATGATGTGGCATGGCAGTTTAACATAAAGCAACCTTTAAGCCACTTATCAGCTACTTGGTTATGTTAAATAATAAAAATTAATGGCCACTATAATACCTATAATTGCTATAACTGCTAGGAATATATCTCAGGAACTATAATTATCAATTGTTAGGACAGCCTTGAGGAACACAAATAAAATGTGCGGCACAGGAAATACTTGAACATGTCTCAGCAGTTCCTTGCAGATGTTATGGAGCCTATATGTTTCTTTAATGCATCCTCCTTCCATTATCTTTGGGCCCACGTCTAAACAAGACTTCTGGAGCTTTAGAGATAGTACCTTTAAGTGACATTTAGGTTTCCAGTGATAATTTCTCTGAAATGTCATGCTGTCTTTATTATTTAAGGTAGTTTAATTTTCACAATAAATTGAACTTCGAATTATAGAGCAGGTATAGCATGGTTGCATGGGTGTCAGCTTCACTGGATTAAAAAATTGGCTGGATCGCCAGGTCCAAATAGTGGTGTTGAATGGAGTTAAATCCAGTTGGCAGCCAATCACAAGTGGTGTTCCCCAGTATTAGAGCCAGTTCTGTCTAGTATCTTTATCAATGTGCTGGATGAGGGGACCAATGGCACCCTCAATAAGTTTGCAGATGACACCAAGTTGGGTGGGAGTGTTGATCTGCTTGAGGGGGGGTCTGGACAGGATGAATTGATGGGCTGAGTCCAATGAGATGAGGTTCAACAAGGGCAATATCTAGGTCCTTCACTTGGGACACAACAAGCAATGCTGCAGGCTGGGGGAAGAGTGGCTGAAAACTGCCCATTGGAGAAGGACCTGGGGCTGTTGGTCAACAGCTGGCTGAAGATGAGCCAGCATGTGCCCAGGTGGTCAAGAAGTTGGCTCAGCACCAGTGTGGCCAGCAGACTAGGGCAGGGATTGTCCCCCTGGATTCGGCACTGGTGAGGCCACATCTCAAATCCCGGGTTTGATTTTGGGCCCCTCACTCCAAGAAGTACACTGAGGGGCTGGAGTGTGTCCAGAGAAGACCAACGAAGCTGGGGAATGGTTTAGAGCACAAGTCTTGTGAGGAGCAGCTGAGGGACTGAAGTGCTGGGGCCTGGGCTGTGGGCTCTGAGTTGGAATTGACCAATAGATGAGTCACAACTCAGCAAAATATTTTGTTCCCCAAGTGGTTCCCAAGGTCCCAGAGGCAGAACCTGGCCCACCTGTGTGAGGCCCTGCCTTCCCCCAGGTGATTGTGGTTGGGGTGGTGGGTGAGGCTAAAGACATATTAACCAGGAACTGAGCCAGGTAGAGAACAGCAGCAGAAGAAGCAACAAGGAGCTGATCAGTCTGAAGAGAGTTTCTATTGCTGGCACCTTGCTGAGCCCTCTCTCAATAGTGTGTTTCCCCTTTGGCTGATTAGAGATGGAGAAGAGCAAACAGATAAAGAATAAGAGAACAAAAGATAAAGTTATGCTGAGGGTATGTTGCTGAGTTTGGTGCTGGCCTGAGGAAGAAGAGAGCTAGCAGCACAGGGACCTGGGGCTGTTCAGCCTAGAGAAAAGGAGTCTCAGGGGAGAACTTCTCACTCTCCACAGCTCCCTAAAAGGAGGTTGGAGACAGGTGGGGGGTCGGTCTCTTGCCCCAAGGAACAGGCAGTAGTCAAGAGGAAATGGCCTCAAGTCGTGCCAGGGGAGGTTTAGGTTGGACATGAAGAAAAATGTCCTCCCGAAAGGGTTGTCAAGGCCTGGCCTCAGCTGCCCAGGGCGGTGGTGGAGTCCCCATCCCTGCAGGGATTGAAAAGCCCTGTAGATGTGGTGCTGAGGGACATGGTTTAGTGGTGACCTGGCAGTGCTGGGTTAACAGTTGGACTTGATCTTAAAGATCTCTTAACGCCAGATCGATTCTATGATGCTAATTTGATTGAAAGGGAGGTGATGTCTGGTGAATACAAGCATAAAAAAAATCCTAGCACTCTTTCTCCCTGCTTGCACACACTGGTAAACTTTATACTTCTTGTAATACACATTTTTTTGTAATAAGCCCTCAAATTTAATAGAAAGATTTTTTTTTTGGGATTATTGCAACAAGGGTAGATTGCTGGATGAAACACACATCACTCCCTTGCAGGTTCCAAACCCTTTAAAGGGCCAAAGTTGCATATGACAGCTGTGTCAATTTCTTGCTGTACAAGAAACATGTAGAGCGCCAGCTACAGCCTGGGGCTCAGAGGATGTTCTAACTTGCAAAAAACAAGTGTGGAATAATACAGAAAACTTGTTAGTATCAGAGTCAAGCTATCATGTGATGATCTGTATACTTGTGTATATACAAAGAGATGAGCAAGTCACTTGTTTTGAGTGTAAAGTTTCTCAAAATTTATAGCTTTAAATTTCTATGCTTACAAACACTAAGTAAAAAAAAAAATCAAATACTTGGCACAGGAAGAATCTGTGCTTTTACTTGGTGATAAATGGCATATCATGCTATCTAATCAACAAAATCAATTAGCACTTCAAATACAAGTAAAGACAGATTTCTGCTTCCATTTCCATCATGAGCAAAGTTTCTTCTAGCTTCAATGGAAGTGACATAGGGTCCTCGATGCTTAAATCACACCCAGGCAGTGAGGCTGTTTCTTGTGTACTTTCTGGTGCGGTCAGCAATGGCAGTGAAATCAACTGGAGAGCAGCTATATACCAGTTCTCTCAGGCCAGCGTGTACTGGTAGTCAAAAGGTGCTCCAAAGGGGTGAGCAAAGCTGCCGGGAAAAAATAGCACAGGAGTGGGAGGATGTTATTCTTTGTTTTATCAAACTGTGGGGAGGAACATGCTTTCTAGATGACCTGCAAGACATATACTGGAGCTATAAGGAAGAAACATGCTGGTTTTGCTTCTCAGCTCTGCCCACCTCCCATCCAGAGGCTGTTTGGATGTGAGCAGGAGGGCTGGCCAGTGAGAGACAGTTGAACAGGCACATGGCATCTCTGGTGGTAGAATTACAGACTGGTAGAGGTTGGAAGGGACCTCTGGAGATCATCTTGTCCGAGCCACCTGCTAAAGCAAGGACATCCAGAACAGGTTGCCCAGGATTGCATCTAGGCAGGTTTGGAATCTCTCCAGAGAAGGAGACTCCACAACCACTCTTGGCAGCCTGGGCCAGGCTCTGGCACCCTCACTGGAAAGAATTTTTTCCTCATGTTCAAATGGAACCTCCTGGGTTCCAGTTTGTGCCCATTGCTCCTTGTCCTGTCACTGGGCACCACTGACACGAGTCTGGTTCCATCCTCTTGACCGCCACCCTTTAGATATTGATCAGCACTCATAAGAACCCCAGGTGTTCTGTGCCTTTGCTACAGCCCTGTCTGGTGCACTGAGTCCACCTTCCACTGCCTACATTCTCCATCAACAACACCATATTCAAGCAGCCCAGACTAGATAATGATCTATCTCTATCCACTATACAAGATTCCTGCAAATCTATAGTATAGGCCCTGTGATGGGGAAAAAATCCTGGCTATGAGTTATGTTTCTGGGGTCTCTGCAGAGCTGCTTTTTGTATTCCAGAACCCCAGTGCTGGGAGGATGAGGGACACAATGTTGGGGAGAACTTCCTACGAGTGGCACTTGAGATTCTGCATTCTGGAAATGAATGTTAGAGAAGGAGATTAGACCCATGACCTAGCATGATTTTCCTAGGGCTATCCTTGTTAGAGCCTGCTTTTCTTGTAGCCTGCAGTGCAGATACAGCAAGCCTTTGGGAAGACTGACTGACAGTGAGAATCATAGGGATGAAAGGAAAAGGAAACAAGGAACATTTAATTCTCCAACCCTCCTCCTCCTCACCTTCAGGTTAATTCCTTGTCGGCTTCTCTTGATCAAAGTCCCTATCCCACAATAGATAGTTATTTATGTGTGTTGGAGGCATAGAATAATGCTGAGCTAATGTAGTTTGGTACTTAAGTAAACATGGTTTTGGAGGTACTAATGCATGACAGAAAGTGCTGGGTCGAAGTATCTCCTGAATTAGAAGAAAGGAAACCAGCTATATAAAAGGAGTGATGTGTCAGAAAGGCTGCAAATTGCTACCTTAGTCTTTGATAAAGGAACTAATTTCTGTAATTATGAGTCTGAGGACCAAGCATCCCATTATACCTGGGCTCTTCTGCAGAGCATGCAGCTACTGCCTTTGAAATCTTTTTCTGTCTTCGAGTGATAGAAGACCTACTCCATCTCAGGTCTTAGGGCTGTAAGACACAAATGGGTTTTAAACGAGGAAAAAGCACATAAAAAATTTTACCTTAGTAGACCATGAAAGAATAAACAGTGACACTGTCTCAGGTAGCATGTAAATTAAATACTGCTACTTATTTTTTCTACTAGTGGTGTCTCAGTGTGTTTTAAATCTGACTATATAACTGAGTAATGCATCATTAAAGTAAAAAGACAAGTTCTCATTTTAAAGGATTTTTTAATAAGATTTCTTTAGAGACCTATTTGGGTAAGGGAGCTGCTTACATGGCAACACAGACACAAAGCCCAAGTCCTTATTGCGGGTGGTGTTTTCCTTCCATTCCCTTGAAATGAGATAGTGAACTATAATAATGATTTTGTTTGATGTATTTTTAATGTATGTTCTAAAGGATCTTGTCTGATAAACTATCATGAGAAACGGACCTTCCACAGCATTTCCTAATACAGCACATGTTTTTGATCTATAAAGTAAACCACAATAAGAAAACCACGTGTTAACAGCGTGGGAACACCAAGAAGAGAGACCTTTCTTACTGTGTTTTGAACACAATGAGGTTTCTGGGTAGTTTTGTACCACTGATGTCTCTTTCATCAGTGAGATAGATCCCAGAGCTTGGTCAGAATAACAAAAGTAACATGAACCAGGAAAATTAGAAAATGGAGGCGGGGGGACGGTGAACTGAGATAAGCTCTTAAGTTTCACAGATATTCCATAAGTTTATGTAAGAAGATACGATCATGATGGAGCAGTTTGAAATGGAATATCTCACAAAGATCAAGAGTAGAAACCCGAGTAGCAGGAGCTCTACTTCCACAGAATTATGACAAACACTGGATTACTGTAAGGATCCAGATATCCTGATGCAGACAGTATCCACAATGCCTAAACAAAGCATTCCTCTCCTGGTCTTGAGTAACACTGTGATCCTGCCAGCACTCATGCCTTCAAGTGTCTTCACTGGTACCAACCGAGCTACTCCAGTGAGAGTTTCCTGCAGGAAGGAGGATTCTTAATATGGAAAATAAATATGTGGGAGAGCAGGAGATGACAGAGTGCTCTGTGATTGCTTGGGTGGCACAGTAATCTGATGTCTCATGCCAGGCAGTGTCACACAGGACCAGGAGATGGCAAATTCAAACCAAGCCAAGAAGATGCTCTGTCACATTGCATCCCGTCAAACTGCGAAACTGCTTGTTGCAAGAGAGGGCACCTGAGCTGCATTCAAAAGCATAAGGCTGTCTCTTTGAAATAAAAGTCCACCTAGTGCAAGAATAACATTGCTGGCTTAAGAAGTCCTTCAACCTCCAAATCACTGGGGTAAAGGGAAGAGCATATTGGAGAACTATCACTGTCTGCTCAATCTGATTTTATATTCTTCCCTAAGCACCCACTGCTAGAGGCAGGAGAAATGGACTTGGCAGCCCTAAATGCCTTGGCAGGCTTGGTTTTATCTTGTCTCCTAAACACAATTGTGAAAACAAGTTACAGCTCAAAATTTGCAGATAGGAAAAGCTCAAAATGTGGGTGTAAATGTAGTAGGTGATGGCCAAGACAGTGTCAGCTAGAGCTTCCCCCTCAACTGCACTCCTGATGCCAGGTAATAATCTCCTCACAACATAAAACCTCATAGAAAAGGTAAAAGTACTTCCTAAGCACACATAGACAAAATTCAATCAAATTATGCAAGTACAAGGAGCACAGTATTTTCTACTGCTATAGAAGTGAATGAATTCACCAAGTTTCACTACAGTAAATAAAAGTATCTCCATGTAAGCACATGTGTAGGTTTATTAAGGCACTTAAAAATTAGGTGTGTGTTCAAGAGCTGTTACTTGTACTGAGATGTGGGCTTGAAGTGTTTTCCTGAGCTGGGAGTTTGCTGTATTGATAGTCAGCTACGCAACAGGAGAAAAGTGGAGTAAAACCTAAAATAGATGCACACACACAAAAAAATGCAGAAAGAGCATTTCTTTTTATGTCTGTCTGCTAAGCTTAGTGGGCTTTCTTGGCTAAGTCTGAGCTAAATATTACTGAAAATAGCATAGTACTGTAGTTATTTCAAAGCACTGTCTGTATTTGTTCTGTGCACTGGGTGGGCAGGAAGCTTCATTTCATAAATCACTTTCAATGAGACAGTAGGCTATAAAAAGGGAGGGTTTTTTCCCTTTAGTGTTTTTAGTTCTGAATGTTCTGAAGTCACACAGCCTACATACTGAGAGAAGTTAACAAAAATATGTTTCTCACTGCTCTGCAGACCTTTTCTCACAGGCAAGAGACCCGGGGAGATGCCGGGCAGGCACTCCTGTGCTTGTAGGTCTCTCAGGTCATACTGCTTAGACTGGGCTAAAGCATTTGTCAGCAAAACTGCTAAAACATCTTCTCAGTCCCAGCTTTGTGCAAAGCCCTTCACAAGCAGTTTCAGAGAGCACTGCCAGACTAGGGAACTGATCTGGTGGAATAATTGTCCAGAAAAGAAAAAGAGATAGTTTTCAGGGGAGTTTCCTGATATGCTTTTGGGTACAGTCAAGGAGGGATGTGCTGGAGGATGGAACAGTAGGAATAAGGTTGTGAGGAAGAAGGGAGGATTAAGCAGGTAGAAGAACCTAATCAGTTGAGTGATTCTGCTTAGATACTTGTTAAAGCTTTGTTAGATTGAGTTTTAGACTCAAAAAAAGGAGCCAAATCCAGACTAGGTTGCTCCTTGTAGTAGATATTAGGAACAGGATAGGAGAGCTACAGTGAAGTCATCTGCCCTCAGCAAGGAAAAAGCTACTGCCTGGCTCAACTCACTGAATCACGATTTTTCACACTTATATTTTTAAAAATATGGAGTTCCACATACCAGTACCTAAAACGTACCCTGAAATTTTGGCACTGGCTGGACCTGGCCGCTGCAGCCCGGCTCTGCATTAAGTAACAAGGCTTGGAAATGCTTTCTTCATCTACAGTGTATGGCTTCCTTCTGCTTCTGCTCTGGCAGTTCTGGGATGAAAATGGTTGGAAAGGCTATCAGGGTTAATCTAATTTATAATTTATTTTTTTTTATAATAGAACACCTTGCTCTGGTTTTGGTAGAAAAAGGTGTGCAAAGGGCCCTGGGGAAAATAGCAGCAAACATGCAGTGATTTGGTTTAAAATCAGGACTCACCATTCTTTTTATACTACAAACCCCGCCTGTGAAAGTGTAAAATATGGTTACTTAAAATAGTTGAAAACTCCCCCAGCAGGAACCAATCTGATGGACTGAACTCATACGTAGAGTTATGAGAAGGAAAACTAATTAAAATTTGTATCTGAAGCTATGCCAAATTTACTTTGTGAATTACATGTAAGAGTGCTTTTTAAAATCACTGCAAGGTTGAAAGATTTGTTTTAATCCAAATACTAATTTTTAGCCCAGTTGTAAATGGGAATTTTGGAACTGATAAGCAAGACAATACAAAATGTTGTCTATGGGAAATCATGTCTCTTTTGCACCTGGGAACTTTGTAGGCAGCCATTTCTATACCATTTTGTGAACACAAGAACAGAAGCAGTAGCCAAACATATAGCCTAATTTCTTTTCAGTTGTGCTAATCACAGAATCATTTTGGTTGGAAGATACCTTTAGGATCAAGTCCAACTGTTAACCCAGCAATGCCAGGACTAAACTATGTCCCTCAGCACTTGTTCTCCAGACCCTTCTCGAGTTTCGTTGCCCTTCTCTGTACCCACTCCAGCCCCTCAGTGTCCTTCTTGGAGTGAGAAGCCCAAAATTGAATCCAGAATTTGAGGTGTGGCCTCCCCAGTGCTAGGTCCTTCTTGGCCACCTAGGCACACACTGGCTTATCCTCAGCCAGCTGTTGATCAACATCCCCAGGGCCTTTTCTGCAGGGCATTTTCCAGCCTGAAGCATTGCATGGGGTTGTTGTGACCCAAGTGCACAACTTGGCATTGTTGAATCTCATCCCGTTGGCCTCAGCCCATCAATCCAGCCTGGCCAGGTCCCTGGTCAGTATGCATTCTGTTGTTGCTGGTTGTCAGTAGTCCAGCATGTAAGATAACCTGCAGACAGTTTATGATGGTGGAATTCATGGCAAGTTTATGGCCCTTCAAGTTTAGATTAGTGCTCCACATTATGCATCTAAGGAGTCATTCTTAAAAAAACCCAACTCCAAGTGATATTAGCAACTACAAAACTTTTCCTAACACATGTTGGTACTCCCTGACCCACCCCAGCATTTCAGTGGCTCTCCACTGCGATTCAGCTTTCACTCCATTGTATTATTTGATATTGTCTTAGAAGAGAACATCAAATATGCCTTTTATAGGCAGATTAAATCTTTCAATTTTCCATGGTAATTATTAAGATGAAACATTAAACTATGACTGCCAGCTGTGCTCTGCAAGACTGCAGTCTTCCATGCTCAACATTCTCTAGCTGCTTTTAGCTCAGCAAGTTTGTCATTGGATTTCCATGAATTGCTGAGTGTCAAAGTTTGCTTTTAAATTGTCTTGCAAACCACACACAATAAGGCTAATCATTGTAGTTTGATTTACAGTAAAAATGAAAACGAGCTATCTGGAAACTCGTTCTAGTAGTGCTATATTAGCTAAGTTAATTGTGGTTCATTTTGTATCACTTTGATCAGAAATAAAATCAAATCTTTGAAAATTAAAGCCAGAAAAAAGTTTGCCCCAAGCCAAGGCTCTGAAATGTGAAAATATTGGTTCAAGCCGAGTGATAAATGACAGAAGTTCTTTGTTTTCCACAATGGTATAAACAGTTAGTTCAAGAGTGTTGTTGCTATTGTTATATGTTTAAAGCTGAAATTTGCTCTCTATATATATCGTGTTTCAAAAAAGACAGCTCTGCACGTCAGACAACAACATTTCAGCTCTTCTATCTTTTGGACATGGATTTCAGGCCCCAAAGGAATATGTGTAAGACTTCAAATAATGTTTTGTGTGGTAAGCATATGCCATAACCTTGACGAGTGGGAGCTATTTTTTTCCCTACTCCTCCCAGCATGCCAGAATAATGGAATTACAGGCTGAATTTCCACATGTCTGTAAAGCCTGATGTTCATTGTACCCCACAAAGCTGTCATGTTTCATGATGTGGATATACTCAGCTTGAACCAACTTTATTCTGTTTCAACTCAGGTTGGCCGTAACCCTTCCCTTAAAACCACCACTGCCTGAAAAATGTTGCAGTCTGGAAAAACCTACATGTTTTGTCTTTGACATGTTACATGGGACTTCTCAGGGTTAGTGTGAACAGCACAAACTCTACTAAAGACTTCTAAAAGTCTTTAGTACCAGTGGAAGGTGTCTGCTAAGCCAGTCGCACAAGGAGCATTGATTTGAGATGATGTTTCTCGAACATTGAGTAGAAGCTTTTGCTGGCCAAATCCCCTCCTGTCCCTGACTCTCCAGCAGCAATAGGACATGAAAAACATATATTTTTAGTAAAAGAGCCTCTAGGCCAGGATGGTAGGGAGGAGATTCTGCCTCTCTACTCTGCTCTGGTGAGACACCTCTGCAGTGCTTGGTCCAGCTCTGGAATCCTCAGCACAGAAGAGACATGGACCTGTTGGAGCAGGGCCAGAGGAGGCCACAACAATGATGCGAGGCCAGGTTGGACGAGGCTTTGAACAACCTGGTCTAGCTGAAGGTGTCCCTGCTTATGGCAGGGAGGTTGGAACTAGATGATCTTTAAGGTTCTTTCCAGCCCAAATCATTCTATGCTCTATGCTGTTGAATGCACCCCATGTTCAGGTACACAGAGAGAAACAGGCAGCATTGATTGAAGCTGAAAGACTGCAGACAATGTACAAACCAAGCAAGTGAAGAAACTTGGCAACTGGAAACCAGGCTGAAATCTTGCAAAGTAGTGTGTGAGCTGAAGCTGGAGACCTCCACTGAAGGATGCCGTGGGGCAAGGTGCCAGAAGAGACCAGCTCTTAACACTGAGGTGTGTAGTGTAGGCAAGTTCCACCCAGGAAATGTGATTTGAGTCCCTCAACAGAATAAAACATTATCTGGCAGGGGAAAGCCAAGAGGATTACAACTTCTCTCACACATTCTCTACCCAGGAAGGCCATAAGGAAGCTGTCTTCTATTTTATGAGAAACTATGAAATGATGTGACGGAAGCAGTTTAAGGAGAGGAGTTCCTGGGATGTGGCTCAAGGAAAAACAGCACCTCTCCCATGCAGACTCCAAAGGCATTGTGTTTACAAGCTGTGCGCTGAGCTCCCCTCTGGCTTAGCTGGTTGGAAGGAGATGACCAGCCTGAACACACAGTAAAAGGAGATGCAACGTGTAATGTTATGTAGCTTGTTTTAGGCAAGATTGATTAGAAGAGGCAGACAGAAAGGTGATGAGGCCGGCTAGAGTAGCTAATCATCTTGAAATCTCTATTTTACAGCTAGTTTTTGCAGTACCTTAGAAATTTTTGGCCTCTTTCCATGCTTGATATAAGTTTCCTATAGAAAGTAGGAAGGACCTAAAAAGGGTAAGAGAAAGGACCTCATAAATCTTCTACATAATTCATTCTGTAAATGCAGGACCAGTCTACAAATCTTCACCTTTCAAGTTCATTGGCCATTTTCCTTGGTTTAGAACCTGCTGAGCCAGCATCCTACTCTTGATGCTTAGCCCAGTATTTCACACAACTCAGGAAGACCTAACACACCCTAGAAAACTTCCATTTTCATTTCAACCCAGATTAAATTAGTGAATAGCGAGCTGTAACTTATCAAATAATACCTCTTTCCCTAAAATGAAGACATCTTCCAGACTTCCCTAATCACCCACATCTTGCTAACATGGGGATTCTAGTTCAAAATATTTATTTACACGTTAACACTTGCCTCTGCTGATAATAAATTTACACTAAACAAGCTTTTCAAAATTATCTCTGGCGCCTGCTTCTAACTGAATTATAGATCTAGATCTTCTTTTGGATCTGTGATTCCAGTATGACTGGGGAACCAAGGCCTTCAGATCACATAAGAAAAAAACTCAACTCCTTAATAATCTCACTCCCCCCTTTTTTTTTATTTTTACTGAACTGAATGGCCAACAAGCTTTAATGTGTTTCACAGCTTAGCTTGGTCATGCTGTTCACTTTCCAATGAGCTAGAGGATCACTGCTTCTTTCTTGAACAGCATATTTTAAGCAGACATAAGTGCTCATTAGGATGAGTAAATGATAACCCAGCTGCCTGCTTACATCTTCTCACAATACAAACCAACACAGTAGCAACCTATCTGTTGTATTTCCTGCTCAAACACATGGAGTCATTTTGAGTTAAAGTGAACTTTAAAGTTGCTGGTACTCTTGGAAGCTGCAGATACTGCTCTGGGCTATGGCAGCTTATGAAAGGAGGATGACAGAGGCCAGGGCAGAAAAGAAAGGCAAAGGACAGGGAGGCGATGAAGAGATGGAAGAGCTGTGAGGCAACACATTCTGCAAACTGTTTCCTTCTGTGACTCTCTGGAAGGTATAATCAGTCATCTGCTGCTTGTTTTTGTGTGTATGGCCTGTGTGTTTTTTTAACTTCCATTGCAATCCCCAAAGACTGCCCTCCTGGTTTTACTTTTTTTGGTGGTGAACAGTGTATGTTTGTGTAAGGGGTGTCAGGGGACTGAAACTGTGATACCAACTAGTAATTTGGGTGTGTGGGTGAAAATTAACTGTTGTAGTTGGTTATTTTATGGGCCCAAAATATGGCTGTTAAAAACCCCAACATTCACCATATGAGCTTTCTGCATCCAGACCATAAAATGTCTGGGATACATAGACGGGATCTAAGCCGACTTCCTGCCATGAAATTGTGCTTCACTAATGATCACTCCAGCCTGTTTTCTAAACTTGGAGACCTCTTGTTTTCCCCAGAGGACATTATATTGTTTGTCTTTGGGGAAAAAGTGTTTGTGTGCTACAATTATGAAGTTTATAGAATTTAAAAATTCACCTGAAATGGGACTACCACTTTACACACAGTTCATCTTGGGTACAAACCAAAAAAAACCCCTTACATTCAGAAGGTACAAGAAAGTACAAAGGTAAGGGAGCATTAAAAAAGCTAGCTGTCTATCAAAAATTATATTTAAATTCAAAGCTGGAAGGTCATTTCTAGATGGGGTTGTTTCTCCTCCCCCCTACCACCCCCAATTCTTTTCTCAAGTACAATATTTCTCTAGCATCCCCAAACACTGCTTTTCTAACACCATTTAAAAATAGAATATATGTTGATTTTTATATTAAGACAGGTTTTGATACTACTGTGAACTATTTGGTGAGTGTCTGCAGAGAGGCTTCTGAAACTTCATCTCTACTGTCTGATGCCCTTGCAATATAAAGGTCCCAGTTCAAAGTGCTTATGATATATGTAAAAAGACTTTATACAACAGGAAAAAAAAATGCCTGGGTGAGGGTGGAAGCTAATAAAGATGGACATGAAAGAGGACAGATAAGTCTCACCAGTGAAATACACACATGCCTCAAAGATGTTTTAGGTGCTACCTAAAAGCTAACCAATCTTTTAATCCTTTTGATTAATCAGAATACTTTTCTAGAGGGAGAAGTAAGCATGACTCAAACTTCAGCTCAGCAAGGGTTTTGAGGATCAAAGCTGGGAGGTTTGGATTTCTTTTGAAGGGAAAGGCACTGTGATGTGTCATGCATGTCTGTGACGTCCTGAGTATTGCAATGCAGAGTGAGGAAACATGGGTGACAGCAACCACACTGCATGACCTGCAGAAAGGAAAAAGTCCTCTTAATCCTGTTCATGTATTTAACTGTAGCTATTTGACTTGCACTGACTCACACATGGAAGTGGGACTGTCAGCCTTATACATGAGGCTCTGGAAAACCTGTTTAAGATAGTTCCCTGCTTCCCAAGGCACTTACACTTGAGGAATATAAATGTTCACCAGCAACATATAATTTAGAGGCCCTTTGGACAGGATTTTTAATTTGGTCACTCCCTCTACTGGAGGCTTTCTGCCTTGATCTTATTCAGATGGTTATCACACTATCAGTTAATTAATCCTCCTAGGGCTGGGGGTTTTTTTTTTTTTGAATAATTTCATTTAAGACAAAAAACAAATCCACATCCTTTCAAAGAACTATTTCATAAGAATGTGAAAATTGAGAAAAGGGCATTGCAGGATATACCCCAATAGGTTTTAGCTTAAGGAGCAGAGGTGATGGGATCACTATGAATTTCAGCAACCTATTCAACTTTCATTGTATAAACCCAGCAGATTAAGAGTATTGGTCTGAAGGCTTTACAGTGCATGCATAATATTTAGTTTGAAGGTGTCTAGGCTTTTACCATTTACACAGAGCCAAAGGGTAGGCAAATATAATTCCAGTATATTTCACTGAGTAACATTAATAAAATATAGCAATAACAGAAAGCTCAATGACTAGTCAAGATACACCTCAGTAAACATACTTAAATCCTCACTTCACTAAACAATCTCAGTAGCAGTGCGAGATTGATGCAAGAACTTTTTCCTGCTTCAGTCTGCTACTAAAATGGAAAGCCCAGGGTAATTCAGGAAGAGTTTTGACGAGAAATGATTTATTGCCATTAATTCAAATCCTTGTCAACAGCAACACTACTCAACCAAAACAGAGAATTTCTACTGTTGTGATGTATTTAAATACTTTTTTGTTGGTGGCTCTCACTACAACATTAACCATGCTCAAAAATTGCATGTCTCAAGCATCGCAAGCTTTACTTAGCTAGGTCTGGTTAAGCAAGGACTGTGTTTAAGCCAGGGCCCAGCCTCTGCTTAACAGGGGCATGCATTCCAAACTTGTTTTCAGATTGACGGTGGAAATTTTCATCTCTCCTGCCTGGGTTTTCTTCTGAGCTGCTTGTCGCAGTTCTTATAAGATGAAGCAGTTTTCAAGTGGCTGGAGAAAGTCTCTTTGTTTTCCCTCTACCTCTCTCCATTTGTTCTACTGCTATGCTGCCACTGACTCTTTCATCTGGTGGCATCATTACCTGGGGGAGGGTAGAAGCCTGGGTCACCTGGGCCTGGGCCACATGCTCAGGCTCTATCTTCTTCTAGGAATAGACATTATACGTGAAGAGAACTTCTCTTGGTGAAGACACACTGCAATTAACCACTCAGCTCAGTCCCATCTTGAATTTCACATTGTTTTGGAATGCCACCCTCTTGGAGGGATCCAAGTCTTGCATTAAACCAGCCCTTTATGTGCCAGAATGTTCAACTTAATGTAAATAGTCTGCAAGTTTGAAATGAACAATAATTCAGGTTATAAAAAACCCAAAACAGACCGATTTAGTTGTTCAATACCATGAGGGTTCATTACAGAAACCTGTAATCTGTAAAGTTTACACTGTGTCACAGGCCTCTGTCTTGCCTGGGTCACTGCAAATATTAATTTCACAGAAGGAACAGGAGATTCTCACATTTCTATTTAATGCAGTGCATCTTCCACCTGGTGTGGAAAATCTGGGAAAAAAAAGTAAGTCTATGTCTCTCTATGCTCCCACTAACTTTCGCTGGGAAAAATCTCAGAAATCAGGAGCATAGGGGTTTCTAACCAGCTAAGCAAGAACTGTTAGACATTTGATGTTAAAGTGCAAACTCCCAAGCTGAACACTGAGGTGTTCAGAACATCATACAGAGAGGACAAGGGAAAAGAAAGACTGAAAATTTTGAAAAATGGAAAACACAAAGGCAGCATTGATATTTTAAATGATGTCTAGTAAAAAGGTGATGGTGACCATGCAGCAATCACGAAGTGATAGAATTCAAAATCCTCAGGGAAACTAGGAGTATGTATTCCAAGCTTACAACCCTGGACTTCAGGCATGCAGACTTTGACTGCTTCAGGGATCTGCTGGCCAAAGTACCGTGGGACAAAGCCCCAGAGGGAAGGAGGGCCCAGGACAGCTGGTCAGTATTCAAGGATCACCTTCTCCATGTCCAGAAGCAAAGTATGCCGACAAAGAGAAAGGCAGGAAAGAGTGCTAGGAGACCTACCTGGATGAGCAAAGAGCTCCTGGACACACTGTCACACAAAGAGAAACTTTACAAGGAGTGGAAGAAAGGACAGCTGGAATGGGGGGCATATAAGGAAGCTGTCCAAGCAGCAAGAGACCTGGTTAGAAAAGCTAAAGCTCAGTTAGAATTAAATCTAGCCTGGGAGATCAAGGGGAATAGCAAAAATTTGTACAGGTATATTAATGGTAAAAAGAAGACTAGAGAAGGTGTGGGTCCCCTCAGAAAGGAAACAGGAGAGATAGTGACAAGTGATATAGAGAAGGCCGAGGTTCTCAATGACTTCTTTACTTCAGTTTTCACTGGCAAGGGCTCCAGCCACACTCCTGGAGTCATAGAAGATAGTGGCAGGGGCTGGAAGAAAGAACTACCCATTGTAAGTGAAGATCATGTTTGTGACCATCTGATGAACCTGAAAGTGCACAAGTCCATGGGACCTGATGGGATACACCCACGGGTACTGAGGGAACTGGCAGATGAGGTGGATAAACTGCCCTCTATTATATTCCAAAAGTCATGGCAGTCTGGTGAAGTTCCCACTGACTGGAAAAGGGGAAACATAACCCCCATTTTCAAAAAGGGAAAGAGGGAGGAGCCAGGGAACTATAGGCCAGTCAGTCTCATCTCCGTGCCCAGTAAGATCATGGAGCAGATCCTCCTGGAGGCACTGCTGAGGCAGAAGAATAACAAAGAGGTGATTGGGAACAATCAACACAGCTTCACCAAGGGCAAATCATGCCTGACAAACCTGGTGGCCTTCTATAAGAAGGTCACAAGATTTATAGACAAGGGTAGACCAACTGACGTCATTTACCTGGAACTGAGCAAAGCCTTTGACACTGTCCCACATGACACCCTGGTCTCCAAGCTGGTAAAATATGGGTTGGATGGATGGATAACTCGGTGGATAAAGAACTGGCTTGATGGCCACACCCAAAGAGTGGTTGTCAATGGGTCCACATCCAAGTGGATCAGTACTGGGATCGGTCTTGTTTAACTTGTCAGTGACCTGAACAGAGGCATTGAGTGCACCCTCAGCAAGTTTGCCAACGACACCAAGCTGTGTGGTGTGGCTGTAACACTGGAGGGAAGGGATGCCATCCAGAGGGACAGGCTGGAGAGATGAGTCCATGTCAACCTCATGAAGTTCAACAAGACCAAGTGCAAGGTCCTCCATCTGGGTTGGGACAATCCCAAGCACCGATATAGGCTGGGCAGTGACTGGTTTGAGAGCAGTCCTGAAGAAAAGGACTTGGGGGTACTGGTGAACAAGAAACGCAACAGGAGTCGTCAGTGTACACTTGCAGCCCAGAAAGCCAATCATATCCTGGGCTGCATCAAGAGAAGTGTGGCCAGCAGTTTAAGGGAGGTGATTCTCCCTCTGTACTCCACCCTTGTGAGACCCCACCTGGAGTACTGTGTCCAATTCTGGAGCCCTTATTACAAGAAAGATATGGACGTGCTGGAACATGTCCAGAGGAGGGCCACAAGGATGATCAGAGGCCTGGAGCACTTCTCCTACGAGGATAGACTGAGGGAGTTGGGGTTGTTCAGTCTGGAGAAGAGAAGGCTCTGAGGAGACCTTATTGTGGTCTTTCAGTATCTTAAGGGAGCCTACAAGAAAGCTGGTGAGGGACTTTTTAGGATGTCAGATAGTGGTAGGACTAGGGAGAATGGATTAAAACTAGAGGTGGGTAGATTCAGATTAGACATTAGGAAGAAGTTCTTCCCCAGGAGAAGACACTGGCACAGGTTGCCCAGAGAGGTGATGGAAGCCCCATCCCTGGAAATTTTTAAGGCCAGGCGGGATGGGGCTCTGAGCAACCTGATCTAATGGGAGGTGTCCCTGCCCATGGCACTAGATGATCTTTAAGGTCCCTTCCAACCCTGACAATTCTATGATTCTATGATTTTTTAAAGCTGTTTAACTAATTGTTTTGCTTGTAGCATTCAATAACCCAAAAGTGCTGAAGCTTCCTGAGAAAAATTGGAATCCACTTAATTCTTCCCAATAGCCCTGGGAAACTGCATTGCTGGCATGTTGTCCTAGATGTTTGCTCATACATAGCTGCAAGAGTAGCTGGCTAAAGGTGATTGAATGGTGTAAGATTTTCCAACTATGATTACAGCAACATCCCAGTCAAAAAAACCTTCTGATGAATCAGTGTGAGAAATCCCAAGGTCAAGTCCAGGCCTGCGGTGCAGTTGGAGCCCTGCTATGTGCTGACATCAAGCAGGAATTTGGCTGCCCAACGGGCTGCTTTGTTGCATATTTAGTAGCTGCAAAACACATACAAGTTTTATGTTATGACACTTTAAAACACCACCTGTACTACTTCATACTACTGCAGCTTTAAAAAAAACCTTGAGATGATCAGAGGGGAAAAAAAAAGCCCTAAATAAAACCTGACACAAGGCACAGTAGCATCAGACTGACTCAAAATGCTGTGCTAAGTCAGAAAGACAAATAGCAGAAGGTGATAACCTCATGCAGCTGTTGGTCAAATTGGCTAAGGCAGTGTCATTTGATGGCTGCAAATTTCTCTTGGGAGTCAAAAAATGATTTTTCTACCAACCAGGGTATATAAAATATTTCACACTCTTTCGCTGTCCAGGTTGAAGAACATTGCCTGCCTTCTGGTTATCTACATCCATGCTACAGACACCCTCACCCTCCCTAGCTCACAGCATCCAGGTCAGACATGGACATAAAGCTTGTCTTACACTTGAGCCAATATTGTCAACAGCATTTCAACTTCCAAAAAGTTACCAAATAAAGATGTTTCAGGGTTGGGGGGTTTGTCTGCTTTTTTATTGTTGTTGTCAAATAGTTGAGATCTCCAAAGTGAAGAAGTGGCAAAGAAGAGCTGTGAACTGTCAGGCCTATATTTGTCTGTAAAGCATACCAAAGTCAACTATGTAGACTTTTTATTTCTGCCAGTGAAACAAACTCTCCAGGCTGCTGTGGACTTTTGTATAAACTTCCTCAATTATAAGAGTTTTCAGGCTCCCTCATCTGTTCCCAGCTACATCCTGTGACTTCCAGTGCTGGTTGCTGTGCTCTATCTAAATCTGGTCAGCACAACTTACAGCTACTTATCAGTGACTCATTCACATACTTGAAGATCTTAAGAATGAATCACATGTACATGTTTGCTGAATTTCTTCTGCTGCCTGTTGAGGAAGGCTCACACAGACTGTAGAACAGAGCTCAAGACAAGAGAGACTTTGTTGTTTAGGGACTTTGTATGAGTGTGCACTCTCTGAAGAGAAGATTTAAAGCAATTTATTAAATCACACTGGCTTGGTTGTCAAGCTCAGGCAGTGACACCTTCACAAAACACATCCTTCAATTCCTTGGGCAGTAGCTGAATGTGAGGTGTAATTAAAATGTGTTTCTGAATCTGGTATTTAAAATATGTTGTTGCTGCTGCTGGAATAGCTCCCTGTCAAATCAGATCAGGGGAGGAAGTGTCACTCAGCACAACAGGCCACAGCCTGTGCATATAAATTGTCTCAAGTCTTCCCTTTCAAATGTCAGCTGACAAATCAAAACAAGAATGGGCTATGCAGCCCATATACCAGTTATACATTAAAGACTTACACAGGGCTCCTGTCTACGAGCGTCTGACAGCTCCAAATGCACAGAAACCACACAGAGTTAATGATAATTGATATCATATGGTCTTTATCAAAGCTTCCTCAAGAAAAGCAGCTTAAGGGAAAAATCTGTAAATGTGTGTCTTGACCACAGTCTACCAATCTTCTTCTACATTGGAGACTTCAACTAATTTGTTGGCTTAATTACTGAGGCACAGGAAAGTTTGCAAGAGTGACAATTGCATATTCTTTGATTACTGATCATTACATCAAGTGGTCTCTATGAATTAAAAATAAACCTTGAGTGTAATATGTGAACCTGGGAAATCAGCCCGTGCCTAAATCTGGAAGCACAAGCCTCCTACTCCTGGCTGACAGCACAAAGTAAAAGAGCAAAGCAACAGCAAAGTTCCAGAAACCTGAAATTGCTCTGACAGTTAACACAGCCTTCAAAAATTTGAGATTCAAAATGGGCCAAGAAAGATCAATGAGACTCATCTGAGGGGGGTTTATAGTCTTGTTAGGTAACTTCTAATGTGCCCCATACTTGTATCTTTAATTGGAGGGGGTAGTATAGCCTGCTGCACGGTTCTGAACCAGAGCTGGAGGAATTACCAGAAGGTCAAACAGAAGAGAGAGGCAGGGGGAGGAGGAAGTAGTAATTGAAGAGACAGGACATGATTGTGAAAGCACTTGGAGGAGCCTGTGTGTCTGGCAAAATGCAACAGGCCAACCTACAAACAGGAGGCAAAGCACTTAAGGGAACAGCCTCTTTCCTTGCTTCTCTCCCAGCCTAGAGCAAGGCCATTGCTAAGTGTCCCCAGTACTGTCTAAGTAACAAAGCATGGTAGGTAGAAGCTAATTAACTGCAGTGGCTACTCCAGTGTAATGACAGAAATATTGACCACACGTACACTCACGCAGCCATGAAGTGTGTAATGACAGATGCCTTTTCTTGGAACACCTTCATTTTCCAGAGATTAACTGAAATGAGAAGATGACAGCAAAACCACATAGTCAATAGTTGAATGGCTTTCCTTATGTTCTGGCTTAGCTTAAAATAGATCTTTTCTGTCCTTTCTGCTGTTTATAAAATGAAGTGTCTTATAAATGCTTGCATCATTCTGCAATAAAGCTTGGTCAGAATTTACCTAGGAAACGGGCCAGGCCTTCAGTTATCAGCATGTTTTCACACCAGAGAAACTAAGCACAGCTTGAAAGATAAATTCAGAGGAAGTATTCTAAGTAAACTGATAAACTAACCTACTTTTTCCTTTTTTTTTTTTTTTTTTTAATATTTATCAAGAATGTCACAAAAGTAGATTCAGATTAGACATTAGGAAGGAGTATTTTACTATAAGGGTTGTGGAACATTGGAACAGGGTGCCCAGGGAGATGGAGGAGGCCCCATCCCTGGATACATTTAAGGCCAGGCTTGATGGGCCTCTGAGCAACCTGACCTAGTTTCAGATGTCCCTACTGACTTCAGGGGGGTTGGATTATATGACCTTGGAAGGTCCCTTCCAATCCAATACATTCTATGATTCTATGATTAAGTGGTCCTGGATGGCACTATGGACATAATAGAGGAGTTCAGAACAGAACCTGAAACCTGTATGGAAAAGAGAATGGGAGTGAATGAATAGGGCTTTGAGTCAGAGACAACTCAAAGTGCAAAAACCTCAAAGGCTAACAAAGATTGCCTAGAAAATGGGGGTGAAAGAAGTATGTGGGCAGTAACAGAGATGAAAGCATCTGAGGCACAGAGGTGGTGAGATAGCCTAAGAGACATCAAGAGAGAAGATGGCTGCATTTACAATGCTGTAGGATGACAGGAGAAACTGCAAGTGAAATAAGCAAAATCAAGAGTTTGATGATTATAGTTCATTAGTGCAAATAATAATGAATCCAGAGTAACATGGATCAGGAAAGGAGTTTGAAAAAGGAGAAACCACACAACTGAACATGCGACACATGACTGAAGCAGTTGCAGGGAAAGAGTCAGGTACTGATGGTGGCTTATGAAGACACTATTTTCAAATGAGATGCTGAATATCCAGTCTGCCTGACTGGGAAGGAAGTGTTTGCCTGATAGGAAATCTGGCCCATCCTCACCTGGCTTCTACAGCAATCCCTATTAGACATTTCTTGGATTTCAAAGGATTCTCTTGCAAGTTAAATGGACTCAGTATTTTCAGCAGTTCTGCTAACCATTGTTTACTAGTGTTACTTTATACCTGAAAGAGATTCTTTATAACCCTCCAAGACATATTTTTAAATTACCACATCCCGATCGTGTAGTCAAAATTCTTCAGAATTTCTCCTGAGATCTCCATGCACTATCTTGTTATTATATATATACATACACACACACACAAACACAAACATACACCCCCCCACCTCTGAAGAAGCTCTTCTGACATGCAATAAATAGCAGATTTGAGATGTAAAAGCTATATAGAAAGAGAGAATGCAGAGCTCCTATGCAGCATGCCAAAACATGATTTGCAACATTTAGTTTTTTGAAAGCTTCAAGAAAATAACAGCAGCATTTCAGCTCAAACCCTGGTACTGCTTGGATTATTTTTCCCCCCTGGAAATAAAAGTGGAAATATATTTATATAAATGGAATATATTAAAAGAAAAAGGTTTTCTCCTTAAACCTTTTGATAGGTGCTTTAAGAGCAATTTCAGTTTTCAAAAAGAACATACATTTATAATGAATATATAATCTGTTTTTAATAAGAATTTTAGTGGTGTAACATGTACCTCCACTATAGCTACAATATAGCTTTTTAGTGCACCCGATTTGCCAAGACAGACATTACAATCGTAAGGAAGTATCTTAAAAGTGTTTGTGTAGTATTTTTAGAGTTGTCTTGCAAAATACAAAGCCACAACAGTATATCATTACAATTCAAATTTAAAGGCAAGAAAATTCAATATTAAGTACTTTCTTCTGCAGCTGCTCTGAGATTGATATTTTGCTACATAAAAGTACAGATGGTATTTCAGCTAATAGTTTTTTAAAGTATGCACCGAACCTTGAAACACTCAGACATGCCAACTTTTTGCTTGCGATCCATTCCCCCTCTGCAGTGCCATCACTCATGAGCAAAAGATACTGGCAGATGAAGATCAAAATTGAGAGATCTTGATCAGAACTTCAAAACCTGGTTACAAAGGAAAAAGAAATTTAAAAATATTTATACTTGCATTGAACAGTTGGTTGCAGTCACCCACTTTGCAACACTCCTTATTTCATATAATCATATTATATTGTCCCAAGTATTTTTAAAGGCTGATGAGTCCTCCTATTTAATTATTGCTCATGCAGAAGTCATGCCAGAACTCTGATTATCCCATCCACCTTCTCTGGTATTTTGCCATTTCCCCACATCCTTTTGGGAATGAGAGGACCAGAACCGCACAGACTGCTCTACACTGACCTACAACAACTTCATAGTGTTATAGTCATCTCCACTCCTGAAATTTGATTTCCTCCCATGACTGCTACTGCACCCAGCCAGCATTTTCATGGCATTATTAGTTATAACTGAGGTGGAAAGAGTCAGCTGAGAGCTGTGAGTGCACGTCACCCACCCTCTTGTGTACTGTGACTTTCGCTGCTTTGTGTGTCTTGTCACGTGATGTCACCTTCCCTCTCATCCCATAGTGCTTTTAAATGCAAGACACTTTTGAAAAAGTTGTATTAACTGGAAGTCAAGACCCACAGAGCAATGGGGGTTCCTCAAAAAATGTGACACTTAACTTTCCTTTGCAGACACCCCACTGGTTTCTCCCAGGTATACCACAGAATCATAGAATGGTTTGGGTTGGAAGGACCTTTAAAGGTCATCTAGTCCAATCACCCCCGGGGACAGCTTCAACTAGAGCAGGTTGCTCAGAGCCCAATCCAGCCTCGCCTGGAATGGTTCCAGGGATGGAGCATTGACCACCTCTTTGGGCAACCTGGGCCAGGGTCTCACCACTCTCCATGTAAAACATTGCTTCCATCTCTCTAGTCTAATTCTCCCCTCCCTTAGTTTAAATCCACCACCTATTGTCCTGTCACAACAGGTCCCTCCCCATCTTTCTTATAGGTCCCTTTAAGTACTGAAAGGCCACAAAAAGGTCTCCCTGGAGCCTTCTCTTCTCCAGGCTGAACAACCCAACTCTCCCAGCCTGGCCTCACAGCAGAGGGGTTCCAGCCCTTGCATCATTGCTGGGGCCTCCTCTGGCCCCGCTCCAACAGGTCAATGTCTCTCCTGTGCTGAGGACTCCAGAGATGGCCCCAGCACTGCAAGGGGGTCTCCCCAGAGTGGAGCAGAGGGGCAGAATCCCCTCCCTCGCTCTGCTGCCCATACTGCTGGGGATGCAGCCCAGGATGCCATTGACTTCTGCACTGTAAGTGCACGTTGCTGGATCACATCCAGCTTTTCATCCTCCAGTACCCCCAATATACGATGTTTATCAAAGCACCAGATAAGCCTGGTCTAGAGCACAAACCCTCCTTATTCAAATAGTTCTTATGTCAGGCTTTCCAGTAATACTGCTTTCCCTACTCTCAAGACTGGGTGCCCTTACCTAGTCTTGTCTTTGGAGTTGTTAGAAAGACAAAGCTACTTTTAAAGAGCCATTTTATAAAAAAAGTAGTTCCTTTTCTGAACCCGAGTGTGACAACAGGTTTGGGGACATTTGCACACATTCATGCAAACTGAATTAACATACATTATATCTGATGCTGAATGGTTTGGTACTTCCCCAAGATCATTCAAGGTTCCTAATACTGGAAAGATTTCAAAATCTGTTGAGCAATTCCATTCCTCTCCTCACTTTCATTTGTAGGTCTCCAATAGGATGAAACCTTTTTCTTGCTAGCCCCAGGATTTGTGCAATTATACAACTGTAAGTATTATCTTTCCTTTTTCCTCCCTTTCCCTTTAAAGGCACCATCTTTCTTCTCCCTTCATCCTCTCTCCCCTCCTCCCTGCTGGCAATTTGTTAAAGATCTTGGTTAGACCTTTGTTGTTTTACTGTGGAACAGCCTAGCAATACCATCTGTTGATAACAGGACACAGTAGCTGGAAGTATTTTGTCTTGGTATTTTTGATGTTCAATTTGAGCCTCATCAGCTCCTGGCAAACAAAGATCTGGATCTTGGTTTCACATCTTGTCTATACACAGCCCAGAAATCTATTGGAAAGACATGATGTGACAGCTTCTCCCAAATCCATTTGGATCTCTGAGAGCAACAAGATCACAGCTGACGGAGAGATTTTAGGGCCTCACAAATTTCATGCTGCATCCAAATAACTCTTTCAAATGTAATGGTGTGTAATAATCCAATGAGCATTAAGGGAGCCAGGCATTACTTACACCCAACTTAAGAACAATCTCACAGATAGTTCATGTACAAATTGGCTTGCCCTGACTATATTTGAATGGTTCACCTTATTCAAAATACTAACAATTGATCTGAGATGATAAAGTCTCCTAACAACACACAGTAATTTAAGATAATAAGGGCTGATAAGAATGGCTGAAGGACCATATGAGACTGAAAAGCTGGACAATAAAATGTCAGATTGAGTTCAACACTGACACATGTAAAAGCATAGAATCATAAAGGTCTTTTCCAATCGAAATTATTCTAAGATCAAGTCCAACCATTAACCCAACGTAAGGGAACAAAATTCTAACTGCTTATACGGAAATAGTGAAAGCTGAGCTGACTGTTACCAAATATCAGTATCAAGAGTTCCACAAAAATGTCATCTCAGTGATCATCAGCTGTCAAAAAGCAATTCAAATATAAGGAACTATTAGGAAGGAAACAGCAAATAAAACCAAGAATATCATTATGCTGCCAAATCCATGGTTCATTCACAACCTGAATACTCTAGTCTCCTCATCTCAAGCAAGGCTGTAACAGACAGAGCTGGGGCATTAAGTCAGAACAATCTTATAAAAAATACAGAGCAGTCCTGAAACAAGGAAGGACAGTGTAGACAGACTCTTCAGTTTGGAAGTCATCCTGCAAGAGCCCACCCAGAGCACCACCACTAGAGGAAGCTGTGCTGGAAACCACCTGGTAGGTGGAACTCAAGTGTGGAACTGGAACCCAAGTGTGGAACCTTAGTGTGAATCTAAGCTATAGTATAACACTCACCATCATGCACTGGTTTAAGATGGCTAACACTTCCATGTTTGGGTTTTTGTTCGTTTTTTTGGGGAGGGGATTGGCTTTTTTCTTTTTTTTTTAATATGGTACACTGTCAGTGATTTGGGTCACACTTGTTCTTCTGCAGAAACAAAGGAAGATGGGCTCATAATCCTCACATAAGCAGGGTTTTTTTAGCTTCTATTGTACGATGTACAAATTCTTCTCTGTTGTAATTCTCTGGCAGGACAGACTTGGATGCCCTGAACCTTGGCAAAGCGAGGGTTAAGAAATGTGAAGGTAAGATGGGGACCACCTCAATCTCTCTTAATACAGTTCTCTTAAAGTTTGGAGAAGAAAACACAGAGCAGATTCCATTTCATAGCAGCTATACAGCTTTTCCTCATATCTTTGGCTTTAAATGACTCTACCACCTGCCTGCTCATCTATGAGGAGGCCATATAGAGAATCTCAGCCTGCTCTACACAAGGGGTAGCACTGCAGAACACAAGTTCTACTCTGGTCACTGAATTTCCACAGCCTGTAGTCTCCTAACTGTGGACATGCTGTTTATGAGGCCATATAAACTTAGCTATGAAGATAGCCCTCTGCTACTCCTTTAATGTGGAGTTTGATCACCCTTGCATGGCATGGAGAGAGCCCCATAAGTGGCAGAATGTGAGCAGGAGCATTTTTCATGTGTTTCAAGCTGTTCCATCAGTAGTAGGCATGGCTCTATGTTCCTCTCCTACCAAACCACTAGTTACATGCAGAGCATCCTTCTGAGGCTCTGCAGCAGGTGTCCAGAAAGACTTTTTGCCTGTATTACCAGTCTCGATTGCCTCATTCTTAAATGAATTTGGTTATGTGAGCCTGCTTAGGAGGTCTGAGTCTGAGAACTCTGCACTTTGACAACATTCCAAATTAATGTTCTAAATGGCCTTGATTTAAACTGGTATTCAATGGAAGTTAATCATTAATGATATTGTTGCATCTAAAATCAAATGCAGACTGATAGGCTCCCTATTGAAATAAGCTTATGCTATCATGAGCTGGCCAACAGGGCTGTAAGTGGGTGTAAATGCAAGTTAAAGGAGAAAGTAAATCATATGGTTTAGTTTATGTACCTACTGGGGCAAAACTGGAATGCTTTTCATGCTGTCTAGCCTGCTCTGTGGAGATGAACATCATCATTCCCCATGCAAAACACTCTTGATGTGACATAATGGGGTCCTAAACGCAAAAGAGATCAGCTGAATATATATTCCTCCTTCCTTGTATTCCCACAGATTAAGAAACAGACTAAAATCTTAACCACATTCTACCATAATCAAAGCACAAACATTTTCCCAACATGTCCCACTGCTTTCTGCAAGTGACGTGCTCTCTGTCACAGACAGGATGAACTCAGCAGGCTGGATGCCAAGCACATGCAGCAAGATAAAGAATTAGCTTGGACACAGCCAGCACTTGAATGTCCAAAGGTGTTTAAATTGAAACAATATGGAACAGGAATCAGATTTTCTTAATAGTATTTAAAAACGACCCCAAACCCCACAGCAAATATATGCCTGTTTCTTTTTTATCTTGCTGTCCTTCACAAAACTATGAAAAAAATTTAGTCTTCCCCCCAAGCAAACCATTTTATATATACCAAATACACTATAAATTAACTCCTTCTTCATGTTTGTACCCAACTGATATGATGATACTGTTTCTGGAAAGAGACAGCCCCATCCATCCTTTATATTAAATTGATTAATTGTTTTTTCCATTTGTATTCTTTGTGATGTTCCTCCAAACACTCCACAAATTATCTTAGAAAGCCAGAAGTTGTTTGGCTTTTTTATTCCCTCCCCCAGCCCACTCCTCTTTATACTTGAATGCAGCTTGAGAAACTTAAGATCTCACATTAGTTTTAGGGGCTCCACTGTAGACCTGCTGGCACCATTGACAAAAAGGGAAGGCTCTGACACACCACGAAGATACTGTCATTTCAGTGGGTTCTCTTTCAAAGAGCCAAAGGCAATCCCTATTATTAGTGCTTGCGAGACTAAGTTTACCATATTATTAATCATTAAAGTCTGGCTCAAAATTCAGGCTGGCTTGCACTTACTCCCTGGGTCAGGGAAATTTACCAGAGCTCATTAACTGTGCTGGACTGCTCATTTACTCTTTCTGCAACTACCATTTTCCTAATGCATGAGGGCAAAAATGAAATACAGGTGATTTTTCTCTTGGAGGGATGTTTGCTGCTTGATCTCAACATAGAAGCAGCAGGAGTATTTTGCTTGTCAGGGGACAGTAATTCTTCAAATCTCTCTAGAGATAATGAGTGGCAGCGTAATGCTTTTGATCTGTCATAATTATAAAAGAAAAGAGAACGGATGCAAGGCTCGTGTGCCACGGGAAGGTCACTCGCTTTTCAATGTCTGGGATTCCCTCTGTGGCTAATAGCAGCAAGCTATTTTTAGGCACAATAGTGGCTCCGTTCTACATCCTGCCCCTATAAAACCAGTGCCTTACTGGTGATCTTCCTGTAGGGCAGCTAATAAGTAGGTAGGAAAATGACATCTCTGTGCTTTTGACCTGCATGGAAGGACAGCAGGAGTGTCTCCTCTCTGGCGTCAAACAGTCCCCTCACAGCATACATGCAATTTAAATTATTACAGGCAATGGTACAAGTATGATCCCTGGCACAAAATAAGGTCATTGCATTTAATTAGGCAGCCAAAAAAAAAGGAAAAAAAAAAAAAAAAAGGATTGCCTGAAACTCGCTGCTTTAGATGTAGCCTTTTGTTGACTTAACACAGGACAGGTAATGAATGAAACTTCAAAGTGTAAGCAACTAAATTGCTACTTAATTAGTGAAGCCCTAGTCAAAACCACAGCAAAACAAAGAAAAAAACCCACGAACCCTTACATTTCCTTTGTCAAAGGAATTCAGACAAGATCCCATGTCTCAGAGACCCTGAAATAAAGGATTATTCTATTAAGTACACATCTGTGTTCAGAAGCGAGTTTCTGGGTTTGTTAGTGCAGAGCTCCCCGAAGGTGCTGGATTGGCAGCCCTAGAGCCTGACGTGGCCCAAAAGGGAACTTGGTGCTAACCAGTTACTAGCTCACAAATCTCACTTGCCTGCTAAGCATCAAGTACAGATATTTAATCCTTTGAGTACTCTGATCTGCTGGTACACCCGCACCAAGCAACCTACCACAGCCGAGACAGCTTTCACAAGTCAGAAGTGATGGAAGAAGGAGAAAAAGCGAAGAGGGTATTGTAACACTAGATTTTTTTTTTTAATATACAACCTATCAGTTTTGCTAGTTCATATCCAGGACTGCACGGTTTGCCAGAGCCCTCCTTGGAAGTCTCTTATGCTTCCATAAGCATCCTGTTGTTTTATCACACAATTAAACATGAAAAACAAAAGTGCATCTGAATATCATAATAAGTTACACTAATCTGTCATCTCTGGGCCAGCATTTTATTCAAATTTCAATCAGAGACAAAATCAAGCTATTTATTGTTCTCATCCCATTCCTCACATGCTTATTGCAAGTCTCCCGTCCTGAGAGGTGGTCAGGATAGACTGGCAGGAGCCTCAGCAGCTGATGAAACTTTTATTTAATCTGTCTGACCACAACGGTGTTTTTACTGGTGAGAACAGTTGGAAGGTAAAATAGCATTAATGATAGATTTCTACTTGGCTCAGATTTTGCCTCTCACCCCTCTTCAGTGCAACAGACCCTTCAGCCCCTGATAATATTGCCCATTTTTAACTCCACTTCCTGTCCCTTTTTTTCGAGGGAGTTTTCATTTCCCTCACCTGTCCCCTGGACAAAACATGGATTTCCCTCCCCCCCCCATTTTCCCCTTTCTTGATATTGAAACAACCAGCATATTAGCCTGTATTCTTTGTGATTACTTAAGAGCTGGGCAGAACACGTCACAAAACCAGAGGCCACTGACATTTTGAGAGTTTATCCAGTCCACAAAACTGTTTTCACAGCAACCCTGAATCTGCTCTACAAGGATATAAATGTGTCTCCATCATATGTTTAAGTGGCTTTTTTTCCCATCACTAGACACAGCACTATGGAGTACATCAGACTTACAGTATTATCTATTAGTTCACCCTTTTACTGATAAAAACAGCTGTTCTGATATCATTCCGGTGTTTCATTGAAAACAGTGGGACTATCTCATGGTCTTCAGCACTGTTCCTTTTGAGAAGGGTGTGAGAAAAAGACCCAAGTGTAAAATAGAGAGAAAGGAAAGAAGAAATTCTACAGAATTTCACCAACTTTTGAAACAGATAAACAAATGCCAGAGGGACACTAAAAGCAAGCATGGGTCAGCTGAAATTGAATTTAAATTAGATTCTTCCTATCTTTCAACAATCCACAGAAATGATTCTTTTAGTTATTTAAGACAGATTGCAAAGTGCTGTTCAAAGTTTTGTTTTCCAGGTATGATTAAAATGCAAATGGAGGGAGATTGCAAACGTACATTTCTGCTGCTAGATATCTGCACTCACTGAGGAGCAATTTGCTTGCAAAAGGAGATAAGAGGTTGGAGCAGTCCAGCACTTGTTCTCCAGAGCCACTGGGTTAACAACAGAAACACATAAGCCTGGACCATGTGCACTAATGTGCAGGCAGAGCTGCAACATGTTAGGGATTAAGAAGAATTCAGAGAATGCAGCAGAGAACATATTTGATGACTTGTGCTTTTTAGTGTCCAAACCTGCACATCTTGAGGAAATCAATACATCACCACCTCACTGTCCTTCCAATGGCACACAGCCATGGGCTCTTCTCTAAGTGCTTCTCTGCCTGCATTCACTATCCCATCTACAAAGACCAATGCCATTGTTTTGTCTAAAAATAGACTGAAATATTAATGGCAGCATATCAGAAATCTTTAGGGAAAGAAATCACATCTGCTTAAATCAGAAATTCTCTTTCAAATCTGTTAATAATTCTCTCTCAAATCCGTGCTTAAAACTATAGAAGCATCTCACGTATCTTATCTCTTCAAGCTACTGCTACACCAAAGTATTCCTGACCATGTATCCACAAGATTTCTATCACCTTTCTTGATAAAAGTCATATTTTTCAAGGCAATACTTTCCAGAACTAAATATACATAAATGTCAAGTTCCCAGGCTGGTCTCCTGGAGAGGTCCATAATCTCCCAGAAGGGTCATCATATCTGATCAGGGACAAATAAATCTGAAGCTCTTTCAGCAGAGCCAGTCCTGAGCTTTCCAACAACTAGCTTTTGCTCCTTTGAGAAGGGTGGCTCAGGGACATCAGAGAGAGGACTGAAGAGGCAGACACCCTTCACCAGAGGACTTCCATGGCCGTAGTGTTGAGCCATTAGATTCCTTTCACATGAACAAATTTTCTTCTCCTGTAGTTGACCCTGTGGTTGTGACATCTTACCTACTCAGAGGCCTCTATCAGGTTAAAGGAAATAGAGATATCATCACTCTTTGCTGAACGAAGAACACTAATCCCAAGACAAGACACAACAATCCACCCGTTCATACTTCCCAGTTTCTGCTTCCTCCTCTCCCCAGGACATTCATCATGCCAAGGATCCTTACCCGTCTAGAAGTCCAGCCTTTTTTGGACAGTTCATGACTCATTTTCTGAACAACAGCAGTTTTACAACTCAGTTTCCCTTTTCTTAACCTTACTCAAGTTGGTCACTATTTTCCACTCCTTGCCCAAGACCTTCTTGAATTTGTCACAACTTCCTGTGCAGCTCCTAGTTTGATACCAGCCCTGTCAGTCTCATGACCTCCTTCTCCCCTCCCAGAGGTGCCACCGCAGATTCCTCCTTCCTCATCAACAAACCTGGCCAGGCTCACTTTCACACACATCTGCCTCAAGTGGTTTTGACAACCTCTTACCACCAGCCTCTCTTCCTGGTACACACAGAGCATCGAAAAAAATCACTACATGTGTACAAATGTCATTAAAGAAACTACAACAGGACATAGCGTAGAATCATAGAATGGTTTGGGTTGGAAGGGATATTTAAAGGTCATCTAGTCCAAACCCCCCTGCAGTGAGCAGGGACAGCTTCAACTAGAGCAGGTTGCTCAGAGCCCTATCCAACCTTGCCTGGAATGGTTCCAGGGATGGAGCATTGACCACCTCTCTGGGCAACCTGGGCCAGGGTCTCACCACTCTCCATGTAAAACATTGCTTCCATCTCTCTAGTCTAATTCTCCCCTCCCTTAGTTTAGATCCACCACCTATTGTCCTGTCACAACAGGCCCTGATAAAAAGTCCTTCCCCATCTTTCTTATAGGTCCCTTTAAGTACTGAAAGGCCACAAAAAGGTCTCCCTGGAGCCTTCTCTTCTCCAGGCTGAACAACCCAACTCTCCCAGCCTGGCCTCACAGCAGAGGGGTTCCAGCCCTTGCATCATTGCTGGGGCCTCCTCTGGCCCCGCTCCAACAGGTCAATGTCTCTCCTGTGCTGAGGACTCCAGAGATGGCCCCAGCACTGCAAGGGGGTCTCCCCAGAGTGGAGCAGAGGGGCAGAATCCCCTCGCTCGCTCTGCTGCCCATACTGCTGGGGATGCAGCCCAGGATGCCATTGACTTCTGCACTGTGAGCGCACATTGCTGGATCACATCCAGCTTTTCATCCACCAGCACCCCTAAGTCCTTCTCCACAGGGCTGCTTTCCATGCCTTCCTCCCCAGCCTGTGCTGATACCAGAGATTGCCCTGACCCAGGCACAGGATCTTGCATTTGACCTTGTGGAACCTCATGAGGTTCACATGGGCCCACTTCTCCAGCTTGTTCAGTGCACACAGAGGTCATTTGCAAGCAGATCTTAAATGCAAATGGGACCACGTCCAAATCTTGTGCAATACACTTTTAAATCAAAGGTTATCTCCCTTTCATAATACCAGGCTTAAAAGAAGCTATGGCTTGTCAGAAAACTATTCTAACAGAACTGAACTTCTGGTTCCTCAAGGCCACTGTTTTTCCAGAGCAGAGCAAGGTATTTCATTCACTGTCCGATAAATTTCATTATTAGGTTGAGCAATTATATGCTGATTTTTACAAGCATTCATCTGAATCATCTGTAAGTGTGTACAGTCACAGCAGCCAGGCAGTAAAAGTTTCTACCCTGCTGCTTATAGATATTTTGATGAAAGCTTCTAACTTGCTTTATTCATTGTGCTTTAACAGAGGTAATAATGTTGCCGGTCCTGTAAAGAAATATTAAAAATATGTTTGCTCTTAGCTATTTACAGAAGCACTAGAAGATAGGGGAAACAAATAGTACTCTTTGAGAGCCACCATTATAAATGGGTGTACAGATAGAGTGTCCTATTTAATCACATATAGTACAGGAAAAATCCCTATTCTTGGTGTTTACTGAGATTGCTCAGCAGAAAAGGACCTGGGTTGATGGCTGAAAGACAGCTGAAGGTGAGCCAACATGTGCCCAGGTGGCCAAGAAGGCCACCAGCATCCTGGCTTGGATTAGCAGTAATGTGTCCAGCAAGACTATGTCAGGGATTGTACCCTTGGACTCAGCACTGGAGATGCTGCATCTCAAATCCTGGGTTCAGTTTTGGTCCTCTCACTCCAAGAAGAAAGTTGAGGGGATGGAACAAGTCCAGAGAAGGGCAACAAAGCTGGTGAAGAGTCTAGAGCACAAGTCTTGTAAGGAGCAGCTGAGGGACCTGGGGTTGTTTATCCTGGTTTCTCCAGGCTCAGGGGAGACCTTTTCTCTCTCAACAACTCCCTGAAAGGAGGTTGGAGCGAGGTGGTGTCTGTCTCTTCTCCCAAGGAATAAACAATAGGACGAGAGGAATGTGCTGCTATCTCTCTTCTTC